>CM074981.1:25758609-25779291 GCA_037576825.1 Pangasius krempfi | reverse complement strand
ACTGTTCCCAACAACCAATAACTGATCACCACTGTTCCCAACAACCAATCACTGATCACCACTGTTCCCAACAACCACTCACTGATCACCACTGTTCCCAACAACCACTCACTTATCACCACTGTTCCCAACAACCAATCACTGATCACCACTATTCCCAACAACCAATCACTGATCACCACTGTTCCCAACAACCAATCACTGATCACCATTGTTTTTCCACCCGCTCACTTCTTTGTTCTTCGTTTTATTCTTTCTTTTAGAATTTTGTAACTATGTATATAGTATGTTTTTGGACGCCTTCTTTCTATAAGAAATACATTTTAAACTATTGTTTTCCATTTTGATAAAACTCTATAAGTGTCTTCAAAAAAATCTTCCTTTACTTACTTTCTGAGCATGCTTTTGCTACTTTCTCCTGAAAAGAGTGCATACTGCATTCAACACACTCAGAAAGGAAGATGTAAAGTCCTGAACTGACTTTTTTTTTTTTTTTAACCAGTGTTTAATATTTGAACCAACACTTGCTGATGCAGCATCACTGTCATCGGAAGATATAAGTCACACAAACCAGGTCACATGTCCCCAATTATAATCACTGCAGACATGTTTGATGTATTACAGTAGAGAAACGCGAGTGGGGGAGTGCTCGGTGATCCAGTTCCTGCATCTGCTGGAGGAAATTTAATAAAGTGGGACATGCCAGCATGGTTATATCACAGAAACAGAATTAGTGTTCAGTGAGGAATACAGTCATGAAGGGGATGTGATCCAGATGACATGTGCACACACTTCGTGTCTGTGTGGGTCCACACCTCGGATGTACGAGAAGCTTTGATCTCTATCTTAGCTGGTCCAGGAAATGAGCAGCGCATTAAACTTCTGCATGACACCTGACCTCGAGCTGAGAACTGCATGCTGTAAAAACAAAAACACAAATCCCTCTGACTCACACTCGTATAAGCAATCCACTTCTGACAGGAAATTAAACGGCTTCAAAAACCACCCATAAACCACAAGAGACCAAAATGGGAAAATAATGACTGATTATTCAAAGCTTTGGTGGAAATTCATCCTCTCACTTTCACACTCCCAGAAATAAAGGTATCAAACTATACTTTCCCTTGTTGCTGGGACGGTACCAACAATGGCACATGTATAGTTCTTTTAGTGTGTATGTTTTCCCTACACTTTGGTGAAACTGATGGGTTAAAAATTTGGGTCAATTTGGAAACCCAGGTTGGCTTGGGATGTTGACCCAGCATGCTGACTTGATTTTTTTTTAAACTCAAGTTGTGGGTAAAAATGACTACATTGCCGGGCTGTAGACACACAAACAGCACAAAAGAAGATTCATCCTGCATTTTTCTCGACAAAAAACATCTAGCATGAGACAGCTTTACTGAACTAAAACATAATAACTCATGAGTGACAAACGTCAAGGGCAGGATAAGAATGAACTTCACTCCAGTGCTAGCCAATAATCTGTGCTAATATTACAGAGAAAATATGAGGTAGTTTTTAACTAGCTAGCAGTAACATTAATAGTTAAGTGGCAGTCAAAATTTAGGTGACTTAATGTTAACTGTCATTATAATGTACACATTTTAATCTCATCTTTAAAAATACCAAAGAAGCCAACTTCAGCTACATGTTCCCCTCAAATAACACTAGCTAGCATATTTTATGTTAGAATGCTAGCATAGGCTATCAAGCCAATCTACATGTTTAAAAAGTTATTGCCTAAATAATGTTGTTGTTGTTGTTCTTCTCCATCTTTCGGCGGCTCCCATTAGAGGTTACCAAAGTGGATCATTGGTCCACATATTTGATTTGGCACAGATGCCCTTCCTGATGCAACCCTCCCCGATTTTATCCGGGTTTGGGACCAGCACTGGGAGCACACTATCATGTGCGGTTCCCTGGCCAGGAATCGAACCCAGCTCCTGGCATTGAGAGTGCTTAGGCCTAACCACTATTCCTCCAGGGACCTATTGCCTATATAATGGCTACAGAATCTATTTCAACAGTTCAAATAATTATAAACTAAGTTAAATGTGAACGAAAACTTACATTTCTTGCAATTGCAGAATTTTTCTGGTTGCTCTGTCTCAACTGGTCTTTCAGGTCAGCATTCCCATCCCAGTATCCCCATTATGAAAACAACTACCTGATCCTACTTAGTTAAACCCAGCAACTGTGTTGTAAAAATAACCCAGAATGTTTTAGAGTGTAGGAAAATGCAGTACTGGTCCTTAAAGTTCCCATAAAATGGCTTCTTAGCTGTGATTTAATTCCATTTGTCGATGTATTTCCTTCTGAAACAGGAAGTAAGAGTGACTTCGTGTTGGAATGCTTGATTGACTTACAACAGCCAATAGCGTTCAGGATGTGCCACACTCCTGACCAATCTAAACAAACCTGACAGTAGCTTATTGAGTAGCTTATTAGTAGCTTACTGAAGAACAGCGGAGAGATCACTCTTATTGATAGAGAAGTTGAGAAGTAGAGAAGCAGCCCCAAGTTGGTAAAACACTTTCTAATCGTGCCTGTCACATAACCAACCATTATTTCTCTACCAAGTGATGGTGGAAAAAGGAATAGTGTCCGTGAAGATGCACAACAAAAACAAGCCAACGAAATATGTTTACCGATAACAAGCTACTACTGCAGGTAATGTGCTACTTCTGTAGAGCAAGACACACCTCTGGGGCAAGGACATATATGGCTCTAGAGAGCATTTATTTGGATGATCATGAAGTTGTGCCTAGAGTCATCAAAAAAAATTGGATCATGTTCCTGAAGGTGAGAACATATAAAATTAAAAAAGAATATCTCCAAACTATTTTTTTCATATACAATGTAATATTGATGTCCATAACACTAAGGGAAGGGTGCAAAATCTAAGATATAAAGATTTCCAGGCAAAACACACTATATGGCTAAAAGTTTGTGGACACCTGACCATCACTCCCATATCTGGGTCTTCTGCAAACTGTTGCCACAAAGTTGGAAGCACACAATTAATTCAAATCAATTCAATTTTATTTGTATAGTGCTTTTAACAATGGACATTGTCACAAAGCAGCTTTACAGAAATAAATGGATTCAAAAATGTATTGTAAATATGTGAAATTATTCCTGTATGTAATTTCTTTTTACACAGAATTACACAGAATGTCTCTGTATGCTGTGGCATTACAATTTTACCTTCACTGGAACTAACAGGCGCAAACATGTTCCAGCATGACAATGCCCCTGTGCACAAACCGAGCTCCATGAAGACATGGTTTGCCAAGGATGGTGTGGAGGAACTTGAGTGGCCTCAACCCTACTGAACACTTTTGGGATTAATTGGAATGCTGATTCTGCCCCAGGCCTTCTCACCTGACATTAGTGCCTGACCTCACTAACGGTCTTGTGGCTGAATGGGCAAATCCCCACAGCCACGCTCCAAAATCTACTGGAAAGCCTTCCTAGGAGAGTGGAGGTTATTACAACAGCAAAGTGGGGCTAAATCTGAAATGGGATTTTCAAAAAGCAAATATGAATGTGATGGCCAGGTGTTGTACATGTCCCCTTCATGGTACCACCCTACTGACAAGGCAAAGTAGAGTTTACTCAGAGTTGTCTTTCAGTTTCTGTCCTTCTCTCAGAGCTCCTTAATTACAACCTCCATTTGTTGCTCATGCCAATTAAGGTCAGCCCTGATTGCTCTTTCAAATGAGTCAAATTAGCCAGGTCAGGAACAATAAAGACCCCACAGAGCATTATGAAGGCATGAGAAGTCAGTTCATGCGCATCAGATAAAGCAAGAAAATGTATATGTTCTTCTCTGTGGTGTGCTTTTTCCACTTAATTAAAAGTAATTAGTACTTGACGCAGAAATAGTGATGATGAGCACTACTTTGTACTAATTACTTAGCTCACTGTCGCATATTAAAGCTTTGTCATGGTCTTTTGAAAGGCTCCATGGCCTCGCACAACAGTCAGAGCCAGGCTCATTAATAAACACCATTAATTACCACAAGAATAACATGTTCACGTTTCCGGAATGAATGGCTGACAGGCAGGAATGAATTACAAAGATGCCATACCCCCTTCTATTAAATTTTCATTCGAAACAACAGATTAGGTGATAAGACAAGCATCATGCTTTCAAGATAATCTTTTTGTTTGTCTTTAAACAAACCCAGTTCTTGGTACAGCACTGCCTCCTAGTGACTGTATAATCCACTTTCAACCAGGCCACATGGAAGGAATAAAACTGGACATGCTGTTAAAGGAAAATAATCAACGACAGGGTGTTGGTATGATGAAGCGGAGTTCATGATTATTTGCCTATAACCATACACCCTGAAGTGTTTTGGTCCTTTTATATGACAGCAATTTGCCAATTACTATTTTTTATTTATTAAAGAATGGCATTTGACTTTTTATCCCTTTATAGTTACATTTAATATTGTGGAAAGCCCATGAAACAAGTTAGTTCTCCGGCTGTCATTTACATTACTATAGTATTAGCTATAAACAAGCATTCCCTCACCAGCCTTTGTTAAGGACAAAGGACAAAAAAAACCACAGATGCCAAAAAAGTTTATTTTTTTCTTAGTTAATTTTTGGTGCTGTGAAGTCCTGAAGACTTCCCCATGTCAGAAACTTAAAGTTAAGAAAGAGGACTTCAAAATCTTCAATACTGAATGCAGTGGTTTGAGTTGCGTGCCCTCTGTTGCCTGTCTAGAGCTATAACATGCAAGTCAATTCCACTGATTAAAAAACAACAACAACAACATATATATATCACAAATCTGAAATCTCACTGAGTTGAAGAATAATTGGATTCTCTTACAAGATCCAGACTTTCATTCTGGTGACACTATTCTTTTGGCATACAAATGCAATACAAATACCCTGCATTTATGTAAGGATTTGTTCAAAGTACTCCTTATTTAAAAATGGTGCCCATTAACAACAAGACAAATGTGAGGCTTTAGTGTTGATCAGTTTTATAGAGAGGATAATCAAGGTTCACTCATTTGAGTGTATAATATTTTTAGCTGGAACCACAGAGGCCAGGGGGTGGTGGTGGTGGTCAGAGGCTTCGAAATTGTACACGTTTGAGCAGCAGGAGAGCTAAATATAACCAGGCTCAACATATTAGAACACACACATAAATATACATGCATGCAGCTGACCGACAAAACAGACAAAAGAGCTAATTCATTGTTGTTCTTACAGTTGCTACCTGGGCCTTAGTGTTGGACTTCTCAAGGGATTCTCAAGTGGTGAGTCACGCCAGCGTCTGTGGACACATGGGTGCATGTGTATGTGCGGATGTGTGTGATATTTGATATGGCAATATGTTTCACAAGAACAACAAATTGCACTTTGTACCTAAGACATTTGAAGGTATGAAGGATCACAACATTTTCATCACTAGCACTATACAAATGAATTTAAGTACATTTCTGCTTGTGGGATTTAATGTGTTTGCAGAACCCTGACAAAAAGATACCAAGGTAGATCATCATGCAGGAAAATCCAAATCGAAAACCAAGAGCCTGATTGGATACAGCATTGATGGGCCTATTAGATAAGCCTCTGATTGGCCAGGGCCTGTCCAGCCCTGATCCACTTGTTCGAGAGGCCTACCTAATGGCCTATGACTATATTAACTATGTAACAGCCAAACCAGGTACATCACTAGGCCCAGCACCTTCTCAAGCCTCAGCAGCATTGCGCCATGCAGGAGACGAGCTCCTCCAGCGCTTCCCAATCTTCTTCCGTCGCTGGCCACGCGTCTTCCGGGACGTGACAGAGGGGACAGCATGTTCTACACTGCTGTCCATCCTGGACGAGCACTTCTCTCAGACGAGGCGCAGGGACCTGGCTTGGAGTGCCGTACTCTCTGTGTTTGTGCTTGCTGGTCAGATGGCACTGCACTGCCAAAAAAATGGCATGAACAGCGTTCTACCCCAGATCCAGCAGTCTGTAGGCAGCTATTTTGAGAGAGTCATCTGCCCTGAGATCAGAGACAAGGGAGGATGGGTAAGTTGGCAAGACGGCAAGGAGTAAGAAGAGACAGTGAGAAGACCTAGTGGAAGTCTTTCTTCTAGGGAACTCCAGTTTTCATGTGTTAACAGCCATCTAGATGTACAGATTATTTTATATGGAGCAAAATAACTGGGCATACCATAGTTCTGCAGGGGCAACTGTAGGTCATAAAGAAATACTTTAGGGTTTTTCAAACTAATCTCTATCTTTCACATTTGTAGAGTAAGTGTGATTGTCACAGACAAGAATTTTAACACTGTACTGTACTAAGAAAAGAACTGCAAACCTGTTAACTTGTAAACTCATCAATAAGTGTTTAAAAGATGTGGTTATGTATTAGGAAATTAAAACAACACTTTGACAAGAGAAATATGAAAGAAAGTCTTAGATTTTATCTACAATAAAAAGTCACTTTGGTTATCTACTCTTTCCCAAAGGTTTTATGGTATCCATGCACCTTCAGACCAAAACTGAGATATGCTGATACTACATAACCACAATTTTCCTCTGAAAAGGCAGGCCCGTCTCTGAAACGATGAATTACCCATATGCATAAATTTAATTTACATATGTTTGACCGAAGAACACATAAACAATGTTGAGTACTGACGGAATTCAATAACTGCCCCTAGACTTAATATACGTGCCCAAGTTTGTGTCTGTGGTAACCACACATACACTATACATGTTGCAGCTAGACATTAAGCTGAGAGCAGATGAGTAATATGTACAGGAACTCAGACCAAACAACAATAACTTAGTCTGTATGTGTGTTTTTCCAAGTCAGGTTTTGTGGCTCGCTTTGGGGAGAAGCAGACTTTGGAGGGCCAGGTAAAGAAGGTGTGCTGCTGGAGTTTGCTAATACTGAGCTTGGGGATCCTCGCCTACTTCCTGTGGAAAAGAAGACTAATAATTTAGTCTACAGTGCCCTCGTGTGGCAAACACTTTAATATGCCAGGACTTCTCTGAAAATATCGAGGCTATTGTAAAAAAAAAAAAAAACACATTACTCTACAGAGTGCCAAAATATTAGGCTACCATAAGATATCATAGTTATCATTGTGATATACTGTTTACTGTGATAATGTACAATCTCCAATGTTGCCTTTACGACTGTTACCACCACCAGCGTCATTCAAGACAGTGTTGTCTTTACTGGTTGCCTGAATAATATATAAATGATGATGATCCTTATAAATTAATTAGTCTGAAAAGTTTGTAATTTTTATCACATATCACACATTCAAGTGATTGATGCTCAAAATAAACAACAAACAGCAGTGTACAACAGTCCACGTTATGCTAACCTTGACTAGCTAAAATTGCTAGCAGCACAATGTTCACTGAATTATTCATGCTTACCATGTGCTGTATCATCAATAGCTTTTTTCTCTTGCCATTTTTACTTTTGATACGCTTTTAGAATTCAGTAATCTGGGTTTCTCTACAGTTTTGTAAAGAAATCTTTCCTTTCACTGGTATTTTTGACCATTGGTGTAACAGCATTTTAAGCTAGGCTATGCTGATTAATGTAAATACCTGATCTTGTTTCTCTGTGTAATTTTAAATGTTTTAGTAGGTTAGTGTCAAAACTTTGCATAGAATGGCCTGTAGACAAGTGAAAAAAGATCATAGCATACTGTTTATGTTTTATGACTGACAAACAAAGAAGGGGAAATTAATTAAAGAGAAAACTTGCCACCTCCTTAATGCCAACTAAGTGGATTCTTACAGACTTTATTTAGCAGGAAAGTCTTTTGTCATGTTCTAAACATATCATGAATATACAGTAAAAGGGAATATATGAGATCAATGTCACAATAGCTGCTTAAAGTTTACCTCAGGCAAATGACCTCAATCTTAATAACATAATCCATTTACACTGATCAGCCATAACTTTAAAACCACTGAAAGGTGACATGAATTACTTTGACTCTCTCATTACAGTGGCACCTGTCAATGGGTGGGATATGTTAGGCAGCAAGTGAACACTGATGTGTTGAAAGCAGGAAAAATGGGCAAGTGTAAGGATCTGAGCTACTTTGACAAGGGCCAAATTGTGATGGCTAAATGACTGGGTCAGAGCATCTCCAAAATGGCAGGTCTTGTGGGTCTTGTGTTGCCGGTATTCAGTGGTTAGTACCTACCAAAAGTGGTCCAAGGAAGCACAACTGATGAGCTACTGTAACATAAATTGCTGAAAAAGTTAATGCTGGCTATGATAGAAAGGTGTGTCAGAACACACAGTGCATTGCAGCTTGCTGTGTATGGGGCTGTTGCCACAGACCGGTCAGAGTGCCCATGCTAACCTTGTTCACCGCCGAAAGCACCTACAATGGTCATGTGAGCATCAGAACGGGACCATGGAGCAATGGAAGAAGGTGACCTGATGTAATGAATCGTGTTTTCTTTTACATCATGTGTTGCTTACCTGGGGAAGAAATGGCACCAGGATGCACTATGGGAAGAAGACAAGCCAGCAGACACAATGTGAACTGCACAATGTTCTACTGGGAATCCTTGGGTCTTGGCATTCATGTGGATGTTACTTTGACACGTACCACCTACCTAAACATCACTGCAGACCGAGTACACCCCTTCATAGCAGGGGTATTCCCTAATGGTAGCCGCCTCTTTCAGCAGGATAATGCCACACTGCAAAAATCGTTCAGGAATAGTTTGAGGAACATGACAAAGAGTTCAAGGTGTTGACTTGGCCTTCAAATTCCCCAGATCTCAATCTGATCAAGCATCTGTGGGATGCACTGGACAAACAAGTCCGATCCATGGAGGCCCCACCTCACAACTGACAGGACTTAAAGGATCTGCTGCTAACATCTTGGTACCAGAGGCCACAGCACACCTTCAGGTCTTGTGGAGTCCATATATTGATGAGTCAGGGCTGTTTTGGGGGAACAAGGGGGACCTACACAATATTAGGCAGGTTTTCATGTTATGGCCAATTGGTGTATACTTTCTGGCATTTTTATTTATCCTAAAACTGTAGTGGTGCAGTAGGCATAAAATCATGTGCTCCAAATAATATGAATGCATGTAACTAATTGAGAAGGTTACATGATTCTATATCTATATAGAGAGAGAGAGTTAATATTCTTACCTGTTGCCTCATTTGGTAAATACAGGAATTTGCAGTTTGCCTGCTTAAATAAAATAAAACAAAACCAAACCAAACCAAAACTTTTTGTGCTTAGCAGCTCCTAACCACCTTCACTAAAGTGTTTGAGGAATGCCATCTTCTGAGAAAACCTATACACACACACACACTGAACAGGTTAGGCAAGGATCGCCATCTTATTAAGCCTCATCAACAGCAGAGGAAATGTACGCACAGAGTGCTACAATTTTTTTTTTTAAATCATTTTTGTTTCCTGTTTATGTGCAAGCAAGTCAAACACAACGCTTTACCACTTTAACAAAAGAGAATTTTAATGACACGTTTCTGTACAGAAAAGGAATGGACAGCAGAACAACACAAACTGAACTTTGGAAAGGTTTTCGTTTCAGGTAGGTCAGAAAATATTACAGCTTGGCACATACACATATACACAAGCAAGATTTACGCAAGCTCCTCCTCTCCTTCCTCTTCAAACTCGCCCTCTTCCTCAGCTGTGGCATCCTGGTACTGCTGGTACTCGGACACCAGGTCGTTCATGTTGCTCTCGGCTTCAGTGAACTCCATCTCATCCATACCCTCGCCGGTGTACCAGTGCAAGAAAGCTTTGCGCCTGAACATGGCAGTGAACTGCTCGGAGATGCGCTTGAACAGCTCCTGGATGGCAGTGCTGTTGCCGATGAAGGTGGCGGCCATCTTGAGGCCACGTGGTGGGATGTCGCACACAGCGGTCTTGACGTTGTTGGGGATCCATTCGACGAAGTAGCTGCTGTTCTTGTTCTGCACGTTGAGCATCTGCTCGTCGACTTCCTTCATGGACATGCGGCCACGGAAGATGGCAGCGACGGTGAGGTAGCGGCCGTGGCGTGGGTCGCAGGCGGCCATCATGTTCTTGGCGTCGAACATCTGCTGCGTCAGCTCGGGCACTGTGAGTGAGCGGTACTGCTGGCTTCCCCTGCTGGTCAGTGGGGCGAAACCGGGCATGAAGAAGTGCAGACGTGGGAAGGGCACCATGTTGACGGCCAGTTTACGCAGATCTGCATTGAGCTGACCGGGGAAACGGAGACAGGTGGTGACGCCGCTCATGGTGGCAGACACGAGGTGGTTGAGGTCACCGTATGAAGGTGTCGTGAGCTTCAGTGTGCGGAAGCAAATATCGTAGAGAGCTTCGTTGTCGATACAATAGGTCTCGTCTGTGTTTTCGACCAGCTGGTGTACGGATAACGTGGCGTTGTAAGGCTCTACGACCGTGTCGGACACTTTGGGTGAGGGCACCACGCTGAACGTGTTCATGATACGGTCGGGATATTCTTCACGGATCTTGCTGATGAGCAGAGTGCCCATACCGGAGCCAGTGCCACCACCCAGGGAGTGGGTGAGCTGGAAGCCCTGCAGGCAGTCGCAGCTCTCAGCCTCCTTACGCACCACATCCAGCACAGAGTCGACAAGCTCGGCGCCCTCTGTGTAGTGGCCCTTGGCCCAGTTGTTTCCAGCACCACTCTGACCTGTAGAATTCATTCAATTGGAATATTTACTCAAGTATTCATTTTTGAACTCATGGCATCATCTCGTAAACATGCTCAAATTCAACAAAATTAAAACCACTCACTCACCAAAGACAAAGTTGTCTGGTCTGAACACCTGACCAAAAGGTCCAGACCTCACAGAGTCCATGGTACCAGGCTCCAAGTCTACCAGCACAGCACGGGGCACGTATTTGCCACCTACATCACAAAACACGAATTAGTACGAATTGAAAAATCAATACAAATTACAGACCCTTCACATTTGTGTGGAATATGTACCAGATGCCTCGTTGTAGTAGACATTGATCCTGTCCAGCTGGAGATCACTGTCTCCATGGTATGTGCCAGTTGGGTCGATACCATGTTCATCGCTAATAACCTCCCAGAACTTTATAAAAAAAATAATAAAAAAAAGAAAGCATAAAAGAGGAATTGTTAATGATTAACATGATTTATTTTCTTATGACTGTATACAAACTGGACTTTACACTCTTCACGCAATAAAAGACTGGGAGAAAAAAAAAAAAAAAAAAATCATCAGGCCACAATACAAGAAACAGGTTACATTATGATATTTAGGTTTAACAATGCTAACAAAACATGGCTGCATTCATAAAGCTACAAAAACATTTACATTTATTATTTTTATTGAACTTCAAAATATATGTATGTATACACGGAAAGGAGGGGATAAAAGAAATTTACGTTCAATTAGTATCTGAAAAGTGAATCGTAACAATATATCATGATATTGACGTTATGGTAATGAGAGATTAGCCGCCGCATTGCAGCACTGAATCGGGCACGCGCTCCTCTTAGTAACACTTAGCATAAAATACATCGCGCGCGCGAAAAGAAAAACCCCACTAGCCAATCACAATCATTTAACAAACACGCGCTTCGGAATGCAGATTCAAACATTTTTAACCGCCAGTAACGACGCAGGTTTTTTTTTTTTTTTTTTTAAACTAAAAGAAAAAAAAAAATCGCGCGCGCGGCCTTCGCGCCGGTTGGCTGAAATCCATCGGCGAAGATTTTTTTTTAAAGTTACGTCACTCCCTGGCTCCGCCCCTTTCACCCATTTCCGGCTAAAAGGCGCGGTGCGCGCGCCCGCACCCGGCTGGGCCTTCAGTCAGAATGAATAAACTTGAAATTGTAATAAAATTGATCGAATTACGCCCCGATTCGGGTTATATTGATCTTAAAAAATATAATAGTCAAATTATAGGGATTAACATCAAAATAAATAAATAAAAAAAGGATAGTATTTTTGCCTCCCCGCAGCGCCTTTGTGAAAGAAAATCCCTCCAACCGACACTAGAGGATTTTTATTCAGCGTCGTGACAATTATACATCTAAAAAAACCTTCCTGATAGCAGTGAAGCCTTGACCAATATTAATATTTTTATTTCCTTCCTTGTGCAGTGCTAGAATAAGAAATGAGGAAGCACATGGTTATGGCGACCCACTTTTCATTCTTTTCCTTCACAGCCACAACGACGGCGTCAGTTTACAGTTTAGTTTTTTCTTTTTAAATAGGAAACTGAAAATATCAGTGTGGAAATGTGTTTTTTTTTTGCTTTTTAAAAATTAACAGACAAGAATTCAAGTTCAATTCCGTTTGAATGAATGACATATTTCAAGTTCAACCAAAAAAAAAATAATTCTTAAAATTATAAAAAAAAATTAAATATATATATATAAATCTGACCTTGGCTCCGATCTGGTTACCGCACTGACCAGCCTGAAGATGCACGATTTCCCTCATTTTTGCTTTTTTTTCAGAGGTAGTTCAGTCTGAGAAATGCAAACTGTCCTTCCTTTATTCTTCCACAGAAGTGCGGAAAACAGCGCCTGCCCCTGTTATAAGCGCACTAGTTTAGACCCACCCCCATACGCCGGCTTCGGTGCGCCATTGGTTGAAATTTTCAAAAATCTGCTTAGAGCAGCCGTAGTCGTCGTTGATTGGTCTACATGGGCTGTCACTCAAACCGGGTACGTTCAGCATTGTCACGCCATGCTAAGTTAAAAGTCATGCTAGCATATAATGTATCCTGCGTCTATATCACTACGGTACTAACTATTCGTCCAGGATTCAGTTTGTAAACATAAAAAAGGTCTAAAACGACCACGGCTTTGGTGGTAAACTATAGTTATATTTAAGGAAAATATTTTAATTAGATTAGCTAGTAAGGTTTCTCCCCAAAATGGTTTTCAGTTTCTCAGGAATTGCACTACAACTCATTAAATAAAGAGCTTAAAAGCTATTCAAGCTCTTTATTTATTCTTAAAAGTATCAGATATCAGACACAACCCAAAACCTAAAAAACAAACCTATCGTTAGCCGGCTAGCTCACCATCCTACTACTACTACAATATCCTCATTAATATCAAATAAATGTCATCTTCATTATAATTATGCATTTTGTACAATGAGTGAGGCAGTGAACCCTTTCCTTTAGTGTTGCACACTATTTCAATTTCACTAAATTATACACATTAAACAAAACAAAACAAAACATTCAACACAAATATAAAAAATGACCATAATAAGGTTGTGCGCATGGCCTGAAGTGAAACAGCATAATAAAAGATAATCCTCAAATTTATAAACTCAAATCTACTGCTTTGTTAATTTTATTCATCTCCAGTCGTTCACTAGCAAACCTGTTTTATAACGTATGCAGTGTTTCTGACAGTAATCAGTAACAGACATATTAAATCGTATAAGCTACCAACATTTCTCCAGAAGGGATGGAAAGTGGGATGGCGGTTTAATCCAGATCCATTTTTTAAGATAGGTGAAAAGCATTGCCTCTCAAATCAAGCGTAATCTTTCCAAAGGACGAAACACGAAGTACTGACAGATTTGGGTGTGACTAATATCCCAGAGATGCACAAGTAATAATTACATTACCATAGCTCCCTGTGTAAAGCTAATGTAGTCCGAATGGGGCTATAGACCATGTGCATTATGACTAAATGTACAACGGGTGGTTTTTGATTGTAGAATGTGGCAGTGTCTTGGCTGCATTTGCACTTTAATTTTAATGTGGATACTCCTACAATGAACATAATTTTAGCGTGCATTCAACAACCAAGTGTACGCAGGTTCTTGGACTAGCACAAGCAGGATATTACACAGGCTGCAGCTGCAATTCTCCACATGCACCAGCATGTGATTTCTTCCTCAGTGAGCTGTGTATGGGAGGTGTTTACAGCTCAGCTCGGTTCATTTCCTATTCCAGGCTATTACCGAGCCATTATGCAGCCTACAGTAAATGATGTCCTCTACTCCCCCCCCAGCTGTTTGTTGCATAGTCATCTAACAATGAAGTAAAATGGCTGCCACAATGCAAAGTCCTTTAGCATGCGGCCTACAGGTGACGGCAGCAGACAATGGAAAAATGGGTTTAAAAGAGCTTGTGGCGTGGAAATATCCGAGTGCTTGTCTTGTCTCTGCAGTGTTTGTGTGGATTATTAATAGCTAATCTGTCTAAAGGAGGGGGAAGGCCAACATACAGTCAGCTGCCTTGGTACAGTTGGCATGACTTGGAGAGCGAGAATGTGAGATTTGTCGTATTGTGTGCTGTGATGGAGGGGGCAGGGAATATTTCCAAGGTCTCGAGGGCTTTCCTGAGATGACCAGAGGCAGCCGAACAGATGGGATATTAGCAAGTCGCCCTTCAGGTCTCTCCATTTCATTCGGGGGGAAAAAAAACCTGCTGACAAATTTCTTACAAAAGGAAAGGAATTTTTTTTTTTTTTTTTAAAGCACACGTCGAGTGCTGTCTCTAAGCTTTATTCATCTACTGGAGTCAAAAAGATACACTCATATACACACACACATACATTCCCTAAAACTACTGACCTAAATTTAACAAGACTTTCTGGATCCTCCCTGCACTTTCTAATCAGTGGTTATATCCAAATTCTAAATCTGGAGACAAAAGAGCCAGTGTGTGCTCATGAAACAGCTTGCGTCATCACACAACACTTCCCCCATTTCACCCAGTGCTGCTTCCGCAGCACAGTTTTAGCAGCTTAATGGCTAATCGATTTAGTAGGAGATCAGACTACAAATCTTGAGGTGTGGCAGCATGCAGGAGTGATACAGGAGGAGTGTGTGTGTGTGTGTGTGGGTAATTGTGTACATATATGAATAAAAATGTAAGTCAATTGAAGACTAATGTTGCTAGTCCAGTTTTAAGAATAATAATTCTTAATGCATGATAAACAGTGTTCCAAATTGTGTCTTAGGACCAAGTAGTGCCTTCTTCATATTCCACGTATGCAACTGCAATAGACTGGAAAATCTGGAAGCAATAATTATTCTTCAGGCTAAAACAAAACAGATTTTTATGTTTTAGCATTTAACTAGATTTTATTACTGTGTCCTTTTTTATTATTTTTATTATGGTACTTTTATTATTTGTATTTATTTTTAGACACCTATATGTTTTTCATATTTGATGTTGTTATTATCTTCTTTTTTCTCCCCTATCTGCTATTATTTGTTGTATTTTTTTTCTATTTGCCAATTTTACTATTTTATTTCTGACTACTCTTTGTTTCAGTGTCAGTGACAGTGTAGGCACTAGTAATCAGCCAGTCATGTTTTTTTAATGGCAAAATATCAAACTCAAAATAAAAATAAACAAAAAAAAAATTCCAATAAAATGGCAAAGTATGTTTACATCTAATTGTACCATTTATGATTTGATATCCCGATATTCTTCCATATCTTAGCACCAATTTCAAGCATAATACATATTTATATAATAATAATACATGTAATTACTTATTAATTCGCCTGGATCAAGCTCCTCTACACGTATCTCCATGCTTGGTAGATATTACAAGACAAGCTAGCTATAAATTAATATTAAGGGTGCCAATAATTCAGAAACAAGCGGTTTGCTGGTGTTGCACAGCACAAAGATATTAAAGGACAGGCTAAGCTTTTATTACACTGCCTCTACGTGTGGTTTATTGAGTGATCTGCAGTGTCCAGAGGTAATAAAGGCCGTGGGTCTGTTCCAGTTTGGATCTTCAGAGGGACGGACTGATCTGCTGTCTTTTGACTCAGCATCTGTCTTTCCTGTGTAGCACTGCTAATCTCTCTTCGCATAACAGGAAAAATCAGACAGCAAGGAGAGAAAAGGTTTCCAATATTTTATAATAAATACTATAACTAGCAATAGCAATTTGGTGGGTCGCAGTTTTTCAGTCGAAGGCATTAAAGAAATGGTTTGAAGATAAATTAAACGTAAGCCTTCGATTACAGACATGTTTGGCGTCTGATGTTTGCATTTTTTTTTAGTTTTGCCGTGGAGTAACGATGCTAATGTAGCTAAAGCAATGGAAATCCATCTCACCCAAAATCTTCCTCAAATCGTATCCACTTCTTCTGATCTAGGACCCAGTGTGACTTGTTGTAATCTTTAATTACAGCAGTGTAAATTGTTTGAGCGGTCTGCCGTACGCTTGACCATTTCTCACGAATCAAACAGTAAAAGGTAAAGCTTACGGAAATACTGCACTCATTTTAGATTTAATACAAGGCTAGCAAGTGTAAGCTATTATTTACCCCCTAATAGAACAGTACAATAATAAATTGCACTTGATGGTCAAGTATTAAATATAGTTGAAAAAATCAAAAAGATATGGAAAGACCTCCTAATAGATAATTGAATTACATATAAAGTATAAATATTACACTGTAATTTCTTTTAACGCAGTTGCAGTCTTGCAAAAATCTACGCTGTATGGAATACTGTTGCTTCCTTATGAGCTTAGAGAATATTGACAATGCATACTAATGAAACAGGGGACAGTCTACTCCACTTTCCTTCACTATTCTACCAATCAAAATGCATTTTGGTTGCTAGGAAGATGGTCCCGAGCCCAACCAATCATCATAGCCTGTATGAAATCCATATGCAAGAAAATGCGGTATATGTTTGGAATACAGAACTCCTATGTTACCTGAACAGAGTAACGTTATGAGGGCGGCCATCTTAGACAGCCGAAATTGTTTGTTTATTTTCATTTAGCGCATTTTGGTATCTTTTTCCAGCTAGGCCCAAAGTTTGGAGTTGTAACGAAAAGATACAATTCCATTTTGAACCTAAATTAGACCTGTATTTAGTAAACAATGAATTTGTGTAGCTTATCAATATTGTTTAAAGGTAGTATTTGAAACTCTGGTGACGTATTTCCATAAAGATTTTGGGTGAGATAGACTTCTTAGCTTGTTAGCTACATTAGCCTCACAGCTGCATGATTAAAGAAGCAAACCTCAGACAACAAACATGATTTGTTGATCAAGTAGATTTAGTGGCAATGTGAATGTCGTGTAAATTTGGACACTGAGTCATTCCTACGATAATCATCTTGGAGGCTGGTGGTAGAACTTGAAGTGAATATTCTTTAATATATTCAGCTGTCTCTGACGGAGCACGTGCAATCCCCAGGGGAAGTCCACACAGATCCAACACTGTATCAGGCTCCGTTTCACACTCTCATAAACCAAGCCTGCAGGGACTGACACACATCTGAGTTATGAAACATCAGAGATCATTTTAGATTGCTCTTTAAATAAACACTCACCATGTTTATTTGAAGATTGACAGAAAAAATGTGACCATGAATAACTTTAGTTTCTGAAGGAGCTCTCTATGTGCTGAGACTTTATTTATTATATAGTATAGTCTGTAGTATGTTGTATATAATTTGATTTCCTGAAGTGCTAAGAACTGAAATAAGGGTACTTTGTGTGAAAAAAAAAAGCTGTCCATGTAGCTCTGCCAAGCCCTGCTGCAGTCCAAACCTTTCTTCCCATCCCCCTCTCAGCAGTCCTGCGTCTGAGGGAGCTAGCTAGCTAATGGTGAGTCAGAAGCGTGCTCCCGAAGGATATCTGCCTTTACACAAAGCTGACTCAGCCGCCATGAACACACACACGCACACTGCTTCCCTTTCAGAAGCCACGCAGACTGTTTTTTTCACATACACACAAACACACACTGCCTTTCAAACTGGATATATCACTGTCCTCTCAAGAACTAGCGTCTATTATCACATTAGCCGCTAGCCCAGAGTCCTGGCATTGTTCTCAGAGGCTGACTCACAGACGAAAAAGATGTGTCTGTATCTGAGTGCGCATATATACTGTGCAATTAGAGCATGAATGAATACCACACAGACTATATGAGTTATTTATTGGTCATTTCAAAGAAATGAATAGAAAAAAGATATCCATGATGGATGTCTAGTCCTTTGCTTAGCTGATGTCAGACAATCAGATATTGCCACACCCTTTATCTTCTGCTCTGGACCACCACTGGAGTCCGTAGAAATGATCCAGTATTGATTATTGATCTGTGCAGGGACACATGGGTCAAGGGATCAACATCATCCCCCTCGAATGTAAATGCCATCTCTAATTTCCATTCCCTTTGAGATTCATTTATGTCACAGATATTTACATACAGTGTTTATTTTCAATAATTTTTGATGAAAACTAGATTAAAAAAACACACACACGTACCCATGTATGATATCCAGCATTAACCAGTAAAAGATTTCCAGAGTGAATAAAATGGTAAATTTGACTTTATTGTTTTGGCAATTGTCTTGATATCTAATCATGCTATTTCACATTAGTAGGCTAAATGGCTAACTAGCTAAGTCCCTAGACTGGTTTTGAGGTTTTTCTGTTTCTGCGTGGCAGCATTACCTTTAAAATTAGCTTTATTCACCCTCTGGAGAGAGTTCAGAGTTTTTGTTTCTGCATGACAGCATTGTGATGCCTGTCAGCATATAATTAGTTTAATTCACCCTGTGAAATGGTCATTTTGAGGTAATTTGATGTCATTTTTGGAAAATCTTACTAGTTATGCAAAAAAAACAACACTCTGCTGTTTCAACCACTCTGCTGTTTCGACCCTACCATCCCCACCATGAAATTTCTTTTCTTGTATTTCAAATTGCCCACTGTTGAGAAGGAGCGCTTGAGATGCAGAGTGGCATTAGTATTCCAAGCACTTTGTCATGCGTGCCTGGTCTCTCCCCAGGGAGTCAGCGGCAGGAGGCTGCTTCTGATACTAATGAGACTGGACTCGTTCTCCTCCACCCTGCTCCTGTACTGCAATCCATGTGGAGGAACATCAGGAAGAATGAAACCACTGGGAGGTCATCGAGTTGAGAAAAGAAAATGTTAACGTTTGAATCTTTAATATAAATATTGGTGTTAATATTTACTTTATGCTAGGTTACTGTAATCAGTATCACAGCCAAGAACTGCTCCTGTAATCATAAAGATTGTCCTGTTGTCATCCCAGGAGTCTTATTCACAATATACAACACACACAGCACTGTTTGTCCTTTTCTACACCTGTGTACTGTGATGATTTCTAATCACACTATCCATCACCCAGAAGTGGATGAGTTCCCTTTTGAGTCTGGTCTCTCTAAGGGTTTCTCTTCCTCATGTTGTCTAGCTACTGTTGCCTCCGGCTTGTTCATCTGGAATCTAAATCTACATCCTGATTTCTGTAAAGCTGCTTTGTGACAATTGAACTGAGTAGTCATATTGGTATTCATATTAGTATTAGTTCTCAGGTTCTCGTATTACTACTGGTTCTCAGGAGACCTATATCAGGATCCTTTCCAGGAGGAAAACAATCCTTAAGACCATTTACAATGCAAACGCGTGGCTAGGTGAAACATTGCGTCATTGTTTGCTCATGTTGTATGTGAACTACAATAACCGGGTTCATCAGTATGGAGGGCTGATAAACAATGCTGGTGATTCTTACAATCCTGATGATAATTTAAATCTGGAATATATCAAGCAACTAGAACAAGGTATCTTCAGCATACTGTGGTGTCAGTAATGAATGTGCTCAAACAGGAAGTATCGTTAAAACAGTGCACTTGCTCTTATACACGTTGCTCAACACATGCTGTTAAACTGTCGATTTAGCTGAATTATATATATATATATAGCTGGGGATATCTGTTGTATCTATTTTTCTCTTGAGTTTGTGTTATGTTTTGGATTGTCTTGGTGAAGGATACATTCACATTTCATTTTTAACATACTGGTGTTAAATTTATTAGTAGATAAATTGTAAAATGGAGGTATATTTAACATTTTTATTCACCTAGAAATCATGGGTGATGCAGAGTTTTGCACTAAACTGTATATACTTTCAGCATCATAATTAGTATTTATCATCAGGCAGCAGACTGCATTTTACAAACTCTGCAAATTCTGGGTTTACTTCTTGAAATCTCTCCAAGAGCACTAAAACTATTTTTAATTCAATGAATGCCAGTGCCAAAAACAGCAGGCTGCCATTTTACTGAGGCGTGGCCCATCACACACACACTGTGTGTGTGTGTGTGCGTGTGCGTGGCGTCATCTTGTGGCTGTCCAGAATCATAGCAGTCTTCATCTTCCTCTTCTACACAGCCCAATGGTACAGTCCAGGATTTAGTGTTGTGCAGCATTTCAGCAGTGCTGTCTGAGGAATTTCAGGTATGTTGTTTATACAGATGTGGTGTTCTACAATATTAAATGTAAATATAAACGGTAAAAAATGACCGCATGTCGTTCTTTCATTAAAAATTGTACCCATTGGCAAATTGGTGTAGTATAAGAGGAATAAAAAAACTACAGGATGTGCTCTTATAGGAAATACTAAAGTCACATGTATTTTTAAGCAGTAATGCTTTTTACCCAATTTTAATTCTTGATATTTTTGATGCATGTTGCTCACAGGCATGAACAATTCATTTCAAGTGATATTGTAAAAAAAAAACTGCATGTATTGTCCTGCCTCCTCATATACAGTCAGGTCCGGAAGTATTTGGACAATGACACAGTTTTTGTGATTTTGCCTTTATACACCATCACAATGGATTTGAAATAAAACAATCAAGATGTGATGGAAGTGTAGACTT
>CM074981.1:25740257-25758509 GCA_037576825.1 Pangasius krempfi | reverse complement strand
CGAAGCTGCTCGTGGCAACCGCAGCCCTAAAGCCACTACAGCAATCGCAGTCCCAAGCCATTACAGTACAGCTCCCCGTCTGTGATCCCCAAACCAACTCCACAGCCCCCAGGTGGCACCATCCCCAGCAAACCACACGGTTCTTCAGGCCATCCAAAGAGTAGCTAGCTTACTTGTTATTTCAAAAGTTCTAGTAATACATGTATGCTAAAGATTGTTTTTAAACAAAAGTGACTTTGTGTCACAGGAAGCTGTATTTACAGTATGTAACGTTTATTCAAAATATGCTTTACAGCCTTGAACTGACCGACTTTCAGTGTTATAATAAACATTTTTGATTCTATGTAAAGCTGAGGCCAAAATTTACATAAAAATAAGCTAAAGATATTCAATCTTAGGGTTTTTTTTTTTCATTTCATGTTACCATACATTTCTTTTGGCAAGTCAGTTAGGGCATCTACTTTGTTTCACATCAGAGTTTACTTTAAAACAATTGATTAGAGGCAGACTTATTTCAGCTTAAATTCACAACATCAGGAATCCAGTGGGTCAAAGGTTTACATACACTGTCTCTTTAAACAGTCTGCAAGATTCCAGAAAATGTTGCAATGATTTTTAGAAGCTTCTGATTGGCCAGTTGTCATAATAAGGAGTTAATGGTCGCAGACCTTTGGCTGTAAAAGGACCTAACTTCAGAGACAGTGCCTTTTTGCTGTTGATACTATGCAACTCAGCCGAGACCAACGCAAGTCTGGTTCCTCCTTAGGAGCAATTTCCAAACAACTGAAGGTGCCATGAGCAAATATAAAAAAAAAAAAACCACACAGACACTGCATCATTCAGGAAAGAGGCACAAATTAACTCCCAGGGATGAACAAACTTTGGTGGTCCAAAAGGTGCAACTGAACACCAAGACAACAACAAAGGAACTGGTGAAGGATTTGGAGGCATCAGGTACCAAATATGTACATTCGTTTTTTAAGACAGTCCTACACCACCATGACCTGAAGGGGTGTCATGCAAGGAAGAAGCCCCTACTCTGAAGCCGGCAGAAGTTTGCACGTTTTTTACCAGGAGTGTTCTCTGGTCAGCAGAAACAAAAATGTCACTGTTTGGTGATAAGCCTAACCTCACCCCAAGTGCTGAATTCAAGTTCAAGCAATTAAAAGGCAGTGCCACCAAATACTAACAAAGGGTATGTAAACTTTTCACCCAGTGAAAATCTGATATAGTAAATAAAAGCGGAACTAACTGTCTCTTAGTAATTATTTTGAAATGACCTCTTATGAAAATGGTTCAGATACACCAGTTGACTTAACACAGGAAATGTATGGTAACGTGAAATGGGTGGAGTTGTGAAAAACTGAGTTTGAATGTTTTTAGCCTGGGAGTACGGAAACCTCTGGCCAACTGTAGGTCAATTAAACTTTCAGTTGTTGTAAATTACCTACAGTATCATTGCAACAAGTATTTACACTATAACTAAAATAGAATTACATGAATGAGCAAGTGTATACATGGTCACTGGCCACCATAATAAAATCTATACATGGTATTTTAATCTGTATCAGACTGGGCAGTCCTTAGGTGGTTGTGAATGTGGAGGCTTTGTCGCCCCTCATTATTTCGAATTAGATTAAAGGTAATAAAGGCTACTGTTGCGCTATGATGAACATGCAACTTATGGACTTAGGATTGTGGTTTTGGTTAAAATTACTCTGACCCAGCTGAGATTCAGCGCTGAAATATCAGGCACATCCTGACACATGCTTTCATATTAAAGGATAGCATTACAGTCACTGCAAAATTAGACGAAATTTGATATTAAATACTTACAGTTAATCAACTTGGACCACGTATAATGATTACTGGCTAATGTACAAAATGATTTGTATTTTAAATCAACATTTATCCATTTGGCACCACATAGTTGGTATAAGCAATTAAGCATTAAAGACCGTGCTCAAGGGTCCAGCAGTGGTTCTCTGGCAGTCATATTTCATCTCATTTTACAGTAAATTTAATGTAAAACCTTTATTATGATGTGTTACCTTCAGCATAACCATATAATAATAACGAGGGGTGTATATATATATATATATATATATATATATATATATATATATATATATATATATATGTATAATTAACACACTTACAGTATGCTATAAGGAGTGCTCAATATGGCACGGGTTTGCTGAATGTTCAATATGTCCTTGTTTTCTTAATAAAGTCTTGTCCATAATTATTTGTATCTATTATTTTACATGTTTAATTCATTTGCATCTGATTTTATTTTAAGCAACTTATAATGAGACTGAGAGACAATTGAGGAGTTTTTAGTGCTGCCATGTGACAGCTCTGAGGTCTCAGGTTCAATCATGAGATTTCACATTTTACTGTACCAATGTGGGTTTCCTCTGGCTTCTCTGGTTTCCTCCCAAAAACATGCTGGTAGGTGGATCAGCTACTCTAAATTGCCCCTAAGTGTGATTGAGTGTGTGAATGTGTGTGTGCATCATGCCCTGCTCCATGCACAAAGGGTATATTCCCACTTTGTGCCCAGTGTTCTCAGGATAGGATCCAGATCCACCATAACCCTGATCAGGATAAAGCAGTTAGTGAAGATGTATGTATGTATGTATGTATGTATGTATGTATGTATGTATGTACTCTATGTATGAATGAATGAAGGGTTAAAGTCCTTGTTCAAGTGCACTGCAATGGTTCTTTTGCAGTCTTGGGAATGCACTTTAAATCACAACCTTCAGATTACTAACTCAGAAGCTTAAGAGCTGTGATTTGATCCTGTATGTTGACATATTTCCCTTTGAACCAGGAAGTCAGATTGATGGTATGATGACGTGCTTGAAGGATTTACACAACATGCAATAGTATTTGAGATGTGCCACAAACTTGACAGTAGCTTCGCAGATTAGCTAAAGAGAATTAAAAAAGTTTAACAAGAGTCTGCTTTCAACTGTGGAGGATTTCTGACTGCTGCATTCTCCCATTCCTTTCGACTTTAACAAGAATGATATCATAGATCATGAGATCCTGTGTGTTTTTGGAGTCATGCCGTACGTTTGAGCCAAGGTCAGTAGCTCCAGTAGTCACAGTAAGCTAGAGGGTCAACACTGGGCGGCATCTGACACTTCTGAATGGTAGATAAAATTATATTACCCTCTCTTACTCATGGAGAAGTCCTAATGGTGTGTACAAAGATGGAATCGTTTTCTCAATCTCTCTGAGGTAGCAACAAATTCTGGCAGTGAACAACCCCAAGGTGGTAAATCATTCCTAAGGGATGTGCTGGTCACATAAGTACAGGCCCCATAAGTTTACATAAGTGTCCCAAAAGTCTCCACACATAGGGGACTATGTTTGCCAGCACCACGTCGGTTGTGCCTTCATCAGTGGATGTTCGTGGACGTCCACTTCTCGGATGGTCTGCAACACTTTCAGTCTTTTTGAATTTGTTAATAAGTTTGGCAGCAGTGTCGTGTGTGATGTGTTTGTCATGTTTCTGTTAAAGTCCATCGCAGCCTTGCGACAGCTTCCCGAACCAGCTATGAGAATCATTTCAATACATTCTTCTTTTGTCAAAGGCATTCTTAAAGGCTGTCTGAAAAAATATATACAATATATACTAAGTATGTCAAAATTTTGGAAGACATTTTGCTAAAAAAAAAAAAAAAAAAGTCTTAATTTCCCCTATGGATGGAGACCTCTGGGACAGCCTGTATAGACTTGCACGAATTCCACCCTTTTCAAAATGAATAAACTCCAATTTTCCAATCTGGAAAAGGCAATAGTGCACAGGAAGATGAGAGGGAACCATGTTTGCTGCTAATGAGCTGCTACTTGACTTGCCCTTTGGGATGGGACTTATAAGGTGTAGAGAGTATTTAACTGGTTGAACACAAGGCTGGTACAGGCTGAGTCATCAGAAAAGTGTTAAATGTTTTCTGGGAAGTGACGAACTTTTACATCGAAACAACATTATCTCCAGAATTTTTTTTTTTTATTTCAGGGTATGCTATCGTACTGGTGTCCATAACACTAACATGAAATGGGTACACAAAGCTCTGAGCTACTTTGATTTGAATTTCAGAGGCACTTTTGTTTTTTTTTTGAATGAATATGTAAGGGTTAGAGCAGCAAGGCTTGTATTTTCTGTGGTGGACTTTTGCACTCTGACGTGCAGGAAATGCTCTTTTAAATCAAGTTCTCTTTAGGCTATTGATGCATCGCACTAACTTGGCTGTGTGTGTGGAGTTTTCTCCCTCCGTCCCTCCCTCCCCCTCGCTTTTCACTCCCTTCTTTCCTCGTCGTCAGCAGTTTGACTGAGTGTGTTTCGCTCATTCACAGCTCACTCACTAGGGCTCTTTACTGTGGAAGTAGTGTGGAAGTGCAGAACTCAAGTTCCCTACTCTCTCCGTATGAACAGCCTCATACTTTATTCAACACAGTTGCGTTTTCTAGCAAAGCGACATTTTCCTCCACATTGGACCTTAAACGCGTGTCCTGAAGGAAAGTAACCTTTTATCGAAAGTGTTTTTGAAATGTTTCAGATGAATTTTGGGCGAAATGAGCAATTAAATTAGCATTAGCCGATGCTATTTTGCTTAGCTCGCTATCAGTGCTGTGGCTGGAGCTTACAGAGTGCTAACCGTTAGCCTACTAGCTAATCCGATAGACTTAATATTGTTCGAGGAATTTAGCTGGCTTGGTATTGCTAACTTCATAGAGCTAGCTATTTATAAAGGCAGCGTTGCAGTTTACAGACTTGGTAGTTGATGTTTAACTGTTTATGCTCTTGTCTGAAGGGATTTGTGCATTTTTTAAAGTTGCTATTCACACTTCTTGTTTTTGACAGCGAGGCCGCGAATTAGCCATCATCTCAGTCTCCAGTTAGCTTAGCCTGTTAGCTAGCTAGCTAGTCGAGTGAGTGAGAGAGTGAGTGAGAGGGAGAGAGAGAGAGAGACGTTGCTAAAGTTCGGCGCTGTGCCTCGAGATGCCCGCGATGTTGGAAAAGGGTACGACGGAAATTTCAGGGAAAAGAAGAGGCAGAAACTCGGTGAACAACCCGACAAAAAGTTTTACTTCCAACGGCAACAGTAACAATTCTTGGGAGGAAGGAAGTTCTCCTTCCTCCAGTGATGACGAGCACGGTAAGTCACGAGTGGTAGCCTCGAACACTCGGCACAAGTTCTGCCACTTTTCCAGCCGGTTGTGAGTCTGATTTCTGGCCTTGTTTTTGTGTGATAAGGTGCAGGAGGGATGCGAGTCGGCCCGCAGTTTCAGGCTGTAGTTCCAGACTACGACCCCGGTAAAGTGTGCTGGACTTTTCTGAGCTGTAGTGAGGGAGCAGGTTACAGCGCGCGCGAGCCTCCAACACAGCCCGTTGTTTGCCATGAGAGCTGCACCACACTGCACCACTGTGTGCTCTCTCTACTCCTGACTCATGCTGTTCGCCTCACAGAACATGCCTGCACTTTCATAACTTCTCTTTATTGGCATAAACAGAGAGTGATCTTTCTGCACTACATTGGAGTCTTTTGCTTAATATTTATTATTCAAGTAAAGTCAAGTGGGTTTTTATTGTCTTTCCTCTATACAACTCTTATACACTAGAAAGAAATGTCATTTCTTCATCACCATGAAGAATATGGCCAAAAGTATGTGGACACCTGACCATCACACACGCATGTGTGTTTGTGTTCCTTCCCCCAACTTTTGCCACAAAGTTGCACACAACTACATAGAATCTCTTTAGTGTACTGTGTGTGTGTGTGTGTGTGTATGTATGTATGTATGTATGTGTATAATATATAAATAATGACTCACCGTCTACTGTATTAGGAACACCTGCACATTCTTGCAGTTATCTAATCAGCTAATCAGCAGCGCAGTGCATAAAATCATGCAGATACAGGTCAAGAGCTTCATTTAATGTTCGCATCAAACATCAGAACGAGGAAAAGTGTGATCTCTGACTTTAACCGTGGCATGGTTGTGGCAGGAAGTCTACAGTAACTCAAATAAGCACACTTTACTGACTCTTTTTAGATTCCTGTTTTTGGCTGACAGGAGTGGAACCCAGTGTGCTCTTCTGCTGTTGTAGCCCCTCCACCTCAAGGATCGATGTT
This sequence comes from Pangasius krempfi, assembly GCA_037576825.1. Taxonomy (NCBI): domain Eukaryota; kingdom Metazoa; phylum Chordata; class Actinopteri; order Siluriformes; family Pangasiidae; genus Pangasius; species Pangasius krempfi. The sequence goes on along the minus strand of CM074981.1, from coordinate 25,752,357 downwards.
TTGTGCATGTTGAGATCCTCTTCTGCTCACCACGGTTGTAAAGAGTGATTATTTGAGTTACTGTAACCTTCCTGGCGACTTGAACCAATCTGGCCATTTACTTCTGACCTCTCTTAAGAACAGGGCATTTCCACCCACAGAAATGTCACTCTCTCAAAATTTATTTTTTTTGTTTTTGTTTTTGTTTTGTTTTTCTCAGCGTTCTGTGAAAACTCTAGAGACTGTTGTGTGTGAAATTCCCAGGAGATCAGCAGTTTCTGAAATGCTCAGACCAGCCCATCTGGAACCAACAACCATGTCATGGTTAAAGTCACAGAGATCACATTTTTTCTTTATTCTGATGTTTCATCTGAACATTAACTGAAGCTCTTGACCTGTGTCTGCATGATTTTTTTGCATTGTGCTGCCACCACATGGTTGGCTGATTGGATAACTGCATGAATGTACAAGTGTTCCTAATAAAGTGGTGTGTGTGTGTGTGTGTATATGTGTGTGTGTGTGTGTGTGTGTGTATATATATATATATATATATATATATATATATATATATATATATATAATCTCCTCACAGTGACAAATAGTTTGTCCTGCAAAGGCGCTCCCTGTGTGATAAAAATAGTGTGAAATATTTACCCTTCATATGTCTTGACATTATTAATTCATTAGAGTTGATCCATCATACGGCTGATGTCTGATTTCTGTGCCAGATTCAACACTAGGCAGAAGTGTACATTAAATTATACTGGCCTTTATATCGGATCATCAGACTTAAGCACTGACTATATGCGTCATGCAGCTGCTTTGCTGATAATCCCAGTGAAAGCATAACAGCTCATGGTTTAGATGTTGCGACTGAAATGTTATTATCACTGATGATAAAACACATGCAGGGTGGGTTGTAGAGGCTCTGGGTGCTTGGGCACCTGCCTTTTTCTTTTAATTTCTCAGAAGAGTCCCTTTCAATATAATCTAATAATGTAATTTCACCTTCATTTCACCTAGCCCTGGAATATACACGGAGTCATTTCGTATCCATGCATAACCGTCATCTTGTCCATCTGTTTCGCCTTTCAAACCGATAAGAGCCTGGTCTTGTATAACTTAAAAGTGGTGCATTCAAGCTACAAAGTGGTTAAAATCATGGACGTCTATGTGAAAGCCTGTCTTGTTGTGTGGTTAACTGAACATTTCTTCAGTTCCCCATTCATAACTTTAGTTCCTACCTGCAGTCTCTCATTAAATGTGTAAAGAGACATTAGGAAGCAAAATAAAGCTTGGAAGAAGCTCGGGACTAGTAGTACAGTGAATAAAAACAGGTAGTAAAACAGACAGAAAAGCTGTGTTTAAATGGCAAGGCTTTGTACTCAATGCTGCATCAAAGTCCTTCTAGTAAAGTCTGTCAACTCAGCGGCCATTTTAGCTACAATTCCAGGTGGTTTGCTAACCCTACTTTCACCCTAGCAAGCAACAAGTCATTCATATCACCTGTAATTTGTCTCTTGTAGTGAAAGCTACTGTTGTTGTTTGTTATATAATTAAAGAATGCACTAATCAGTGTGAAAATTGTCCCTATTCACATTTAAAGAGAGGTCGCATATGACAGGATAAGATGAAACCACAGTTTAAGTTTTTCTTCCTTTTTTTTTTTGTGCGTCACACAGTAAACGGGAACTAATTGCAGCTAGGAACTAAAGTTGTGCGTCTGGAACTGAAGAAACATTGAACCACAAGTGCCATAGGATTGGTCAGAGGAATCATTCAGGCAAATTGTTTGGATTAGTTTGCCGCTGTCACTGAAATCACAGCTCTGTATTTTGTAATTGTTTAGAAAATGAATGATTAGGTGTTCATTTGCTTGTTAATGTGAACGTAGGGGTAATTATGCCACTGGTGATGTAATGCGTTGCTCAGCCGTGATAGTTTTGTTGTCGAGATATTGACAGATATTAGACTTTAGTCCTCCCATCTAATATCTCGACCAGCCATCACTGGTAAAGTCTCCAGTCCTCAATGAAAGCAATAAAAACCGATGGTCACTCCATATATTTTATAATCTCATTTATTACTGAATATACCATAATTCAGTGTCTCCTATATCTCTTCACAAAGCGCTCACACAACTCACACAAACATTCTGAGCTTATTAAATATATACATCATCTCCCATTATCTTACCATATGTACAAGTCACCCCCTTATAGCGAGTCATCTTTCTTTTTTTTCTTTCTTTTTTTTTTTTTTTTTTGCATTTTTATGTCCATTAACTATGAAAATATAAAAAATATAGCTTCCTCTTCTGTCTTGTTATAAAAAAAAATAAAAAAAAAATCAGTCCTGTATGTCTGTGGCACCCAGCGTTAGGAAGCTGCGTGTGATTTCCTGTTGCGCTTGGCTCGCCGCATCGGAGGGAAGCTGATGAACTCGAAGTGTTTATGTCGGTCCGAGTTGGGGAAGGGAAGGGGGCCTTTGTGGAGCCGCTTGATGAAGTGGACTTCCCTCTGGTTCTCCCTGGTTTTGGAGGCTTTGATGGGTCTCCCTTTCCTAGTGAAGGCCACATACCAGCCGTCATACTTGGCATTCTGGAAGGCGGTGTAGTTGTTCTCCAGGACGATCTCGGTGAAGATGCAGTCCCTGCCTCTGCCGCTGGCCTACGGGAAAACAGCGATAGGTGATGTTATAGCACACAATGTTTATTTCATATTCAAATAATGAGAAGCAGTGAGTCACATGACATCATGCTATTGGACAACACTTTAAACTGAAACATTTATGGGTTTATCACTTACTTCTCTTACCCTACACTACAACTGAGTGTTTCCATATTAGAAAGGGCTCCAAACTATAACCATTTTAGGACGATTAAAAACCTTAACTCTTAAAAACCTAAACCCTTAAGGATTCATTCTTAAATTTAGAAGACTTTGAGGTTCATTAATTTGTTATTGCGTAACTTTTTCAGTGGAAAAAAAAGGGTTCCTGCACGCTCTTAAAAAATACACAACTCTTAAGGTTAAGCCTTAAAGGTTTGTGTAGACCCCTACAACAAAGTGTTCCTAATAGAAGTGGAACCTGGAAGCTTAAAAAAACTTAATTATCCCTTGAGGGTTCTTTGGCTGTCATTGACGTAGAACCCTTTTAGGAAGCTCAGAATACTTATTTATCCAACAAACCCGTAAAGAACCACTGAAGAACCCTTTGTTTTCTAAGAGTGTATATATTAACTGGATACATCTGTGGTGGCCCACAAACTCCACATTACTGGTCATTATTTTCTTCAAAACACCTAGAACCTGTCAGGAAATGTTTAGTATTTAGGTAAAGTCTCTTGGGACATTTTTGTGAAGGGTCTTTAGTTGGGTAAGAACCCTTAATTATCCAAGGAATCATGTAAGAATCCTTTAAAGAACACATTTTAAGACTAAGAGTGTAGGTTTGTACATTGTGATCGATGTATTAACATTGAACGATTTCACTTAGGGAGCAATTCACAGTCTTTAAAAAAAAAACCCAGAGTAACCCTTTAGGACAGTTCTTGACCCCGACAGCAGGTGGCACTATTTCCTGTTTGAGGCTACGACAAAGATGACATCAAACATCAACTCTTCTATAACCATTTTTTTAACTGTGTATTCAAAATGATACTATTTTGATCCAGAACAAAAAAGAAAAAGAAAACAAGCAACTAAGTTTGATATTTTTTCCATCTGCAGATAAATCAGTTAAAACTAGAACCCTAAAAAGTTCTTCACCATCCATCTGGGAGAACTCTTAAAGGTTTATGTAGATCCCTATAATAAAGTACACTCTCAGGAGAAGTATTAAACTGTACCTTTCCTGGTCACTTGTGTGGTACCCTCAAGGGTAAATGTGCAGCACAACACCAAATTATTGGCCATTATTTTCTACTGAGTATCTAGAACCTGTCGGGATTTTAGCCAAACTGTCTTGGTACTTGCTACATTCTTAAAAAGGGTTCTTCACGTGTTCTTAGGCTCCTAAAAGTGTTCTGCTTGGATTTTTTTTTTTTTTTTTAACATAAGCATAACCTAATCACCAATACCACTAAACTCTTAATATGAAGGTTCTATTCATTACTCTAATGGGAACTCTGACAGTTTTGTGTAGAACCCTACAACAGAGGGAACACCAGGTTAAGAACCTAAAGAGCCTGAACTATTGTAAGATCCCTGAAAGGACCCCTGAAACAGGCTCCAAGGTGTAATATATGCACTCTTAGACAATTTTGAATACTTATGTGTTCTTGAGTACATTTCTACAACAGAATGTTTCCCTATCAGAAAGGGTTTAAAGCAGAACCCTTTTAGGAATCTAAGAACGATTATTTATCTAATGAACAAATTCTGGAAGATCTTTTTTTTTAACTGGGTATGTACAGTATGTGGTTCATATTGGGTTCTTCAAAGGTTCATTAGGAAATTAAGGTTGATTAGTCTCCTAAAACGTAGAACACAATCTGACAGAAATGTCCTACATAGACCTTTTGGGGGACCTCAGAACTACAGATGGACAACCATGAATCCTTACAAATTCTAAATGTTCTAAGAAAAATGTTCATAAGGGAAAAAAGAACTATTTTAGGTCCTATATGGAGCTTATTTTTTTCCGGAGAGTGTGTTTTTAAGCTACTAGATTGGCATAGCTAATAAAAAAAGCACTCTAAAGTGTTTGTCGGTTTGCAGGCACTGTTACAGCTTACAGTTCCCGTCACTGAAGTAGAAGCCTTTTAGGAAGCTAAGAACCTTTATTTATCCAGTTAGCCATTCAAGAACCACTGAAGAACCCTTTAGATTGTAATCTTGTGTAGAAATAACACAATAACACCAATCATACTGTTCATATCACATCAAAATCCAACAATGTCAGCAGTATGGAACTTTCTCTGCAGTTCTCCCATGGAAAAGTCCATAGTGCTGAACATGGGTTCTTTGGCTGGGGATAGAGTCCTACTAAATGCTTCTCTATCAGAAACGGTTCCAAATAGAACCACCTTTAGGAAGCTTAGAACCTCTAACCATCCTTGAGGAACCTTTTTTCCCAAAAGAAACAAATCTTTAAGGGTTCCTGCACACTCTTAAGAAAGTTCCTGTTCTTCAGGAACTCTTATGTATATTCCTAGAAAATGCTTTCCTATCATAAAGGTTCCAAGTAGAACCTGCATTAGGAAGTTTAGAACCCCTAACCAATCAAAGAATTTTGAGGAACCATTTTTTCCAAGCATGTACCTGTTTCTCTATCAGAAACTTCTCCAAGTATAATCCTTTTCGGAAGCTTAGAACCGCTTAAAGAACCACTGAAGAACCCTTTAAGCGAACCCTTTCTAAGCGTGTGTGTAATGGGAAGTGTCTTCAAATTATTCACTTCAAACTTCAAATAATTGGTCATTATTTTCTTCTAAACACGTAGAACTTGTTTAACATTTAGCTAAAGCGTCGTAGTTCTTGGTGCACCATTTGTGGGTTTGTGAAGGACCCTTAACTTCCCAAGAACCCCCTTAAAGAACAGCGTTTATAAGAGCATAGGTGAACACAGTGTGTGTGTTGGGGTAAGTCATGAGGACCATGATGTTAATGTGTACCTTGCCCACCAGCTTTCCTCGTCGGTTCATACAGAGATATCGGCCACTCTCGGCTCCTTTGATCCGAACCCGACTGCCGAATGTGTCCGTCTCCACATACAGCCTGGCTGCAACACAGAACACACACACACACAAACACACACAGTTAGTGCTGCGACATTTGAAGAACGGTGAAAAACAATAACGTTGGATTGTTAGAACAAACAGAATCCTGAGAGCAGTTCTGAATCTAACATTATGAACAAAATGCTTTATTGCAACTACATTGAAATTAAAATCTTAAAGGTGCCAGAAAAGGTTCTGGTCCTGGAGAACCCCTTCAACATCAACATCAACTCATGCAGATGTGTTTTTTAGCTGATTAGTTGAACAGGGGGTTCTCCAGGACCGGGGGGGTTCTCCACAACCAGGGGGGTCCCCAGGACCATAAAAAAATATTTTAAAGGAAATATTTTGTGTTTGTGTAAGGTGTGTGAAGACCTTTTTTTTGCCATCCATAAAAAAGTTTACTGTTATGAAAAAGAGCTATCTGTGTGCTATCTAGCACCTTATAGGGTCCTTAACTTTCGAACTGCTGTAGGTTTTGTGTAGAATCTTTTAAGATTTCTCTTTCAGACAGGTCGTTTAAGCAAGCTAGGAACCTTTAAGGAAGTCTTTAAGGAAGTTGAAAACGTAATACACTCTAGAGAACCCTTCAAAGTGTTCTTTAGGGAAGTTAAAATGTTTATTCATCCTACACAACCATTCAGAGTGCCTTTAAGGAGGCTAAAAGGGTTATTTGCCCCACAGAGCCATTCTGAGTGTTCTTTAAAGAAGCTAAAAGGGTTATTTGGTCTATAGAACATTTTTGAGGGTTCTTTAGGGAAAGTAAACAAGTTATTTGCTCCAAGGAACCTTTCTGAATGTCCTTTAAGGAAGCCAAAAAAGTTTTTTTCGCACTATGGAGCCTTTTTTGATGGAAGTTATAAAAGTTATATGCTCCAAGAAACTTTCTGGAGTCCTTAGGAACCTTTTGGAGTGTTCTTTAAGGGAGCTAAAAGGTTATTTGCTCTAAAGAACCTGTTTCAGTGGTCCTTATGAACCATTCTGAGGGTTCTTTAGGGAAGGTAAAGAAGTTATTTGCTGTAAGGAACCTTTCTGAGTTTTCTTTAAAGAAGGGAAAAAATGTTTATTCGCTCAGTGTTCCTCAAGGAAGTTAAAAACCTTTATTCACTCTGAGGAAGATTTTTCAGAGTGCTTTAAGGAAGATTAAAAAAAAAAAAAGTTATTTTCTTTTATAGGACCCTTTTCTGGAACCTTCTCTAAAGAGTGTGCATATTGTTATTGAGCCGTGTTGTAAAAAAAAAAAAAAAAAAAAATTTTGCAGTGGCAAATTTGGTCAGAGTGCAGATTTTGTAGACGGTACAATAATATCGACAATATCACAATAGCAACAACGCGATATATTGTGCGTCCCTGTGCGCGCGCGCGTGCCCCGTGCGCTCGGCTCCTCGCTGCTTTGATCTTTAAAGTCCATTAGCGCTGCTCACGGCACAAAGGCGAGCAATTAGAGGAATACTTGTCGGTCTTTATGCGCGCGCTCTTTGCCCCAGTGAACTAATCAAAGCTCTTTATGCTTTATGCGTTGCGGCACTTCCGCCGAAACCTGACGCGAAATCCCTTTACACTCACCGAAAGTGTTGCCGTCCTCCGCGGTGGCGCTCACGCGCTTGCCCTGGATCTGCACGTGGCGCCCGCTGGTGCGGCTGTAGAGCTGGTACACGCGCACCTGCCGCCGGCTGAGCTCGTCCGTCTGCGCGCCCTGCTCCCTCACGTGCTGCTTAAAATCAGTAGAAGGCTCATTCTCCCCCTTTTTTTTTTCACGTAAAGGGAAAACATAAGATCACACGTTTCTCCCTGGCTCTCGTTCTCTGGGCCTACACAGCACTGACTTACACGGTAAATGCATAAATGCATAAACAAACAAACAAACAAACAAATAAATAAACTGCTAAAACGCCTCGTGCTGAAATAACGTTTGCGGATTTTTTTTAGTATTAAATTAAATCGATATTTTATGACATGTAGGTTAACTTAACACTGAGGATTTCACGCCTAAAATAAAACCACAGGAAGCTTGCAACATGCGTGCATAGCCTAGATATTTTAGGAATAGGCTTGCATGATGCTAGATGCGTAACAGCACGGACACTGTGCGTCTTTACTCTCAAAAGAGCAATGCAATGCTAATATGAGCTCGTGCAAAAATAAAAAATAGCAGATTTTATAATGCATCAGTGACCTTATAATACTGACAGAATGAGAGAATAATAATTGTAGAAATGTGATTGCGTGCTAAACAGACTTACAGTTATGTTCGCTATAAATGCATGTAAATGAATCTCTCCATGAAATTGTATTATGCAGAAAATATATTATAACCCTATAATACATACTCTATACACTATATACACCATATAAGTGGCGTTCAGTGAGAACTTTTAGGAATCTCAGGAATAATACTGCATTAACTCAGACTGCATAATGAAATGCACATGGATGATACTGTATCTACTCATTTGTACAGAATATCTAGAGAACTGGATTATTTACCTGTGCATGGCACCAGACCACGAAGAAGTGAAAAGATCTGCAAGAATGGAAAAGGTAAAACTTTAAAACTTAGCAACAACTTTAAATCAAACTTTTACAATCTGCTCCAATATGAGGCACTTCATATTTTTTTTTATTTTTATTTTTGGTACTTACAAGTAAAAACAGCGCTGGTTAATTCCATACATCTTCTTGAGATTATTTCCCCAAAAATAATACTAAAAAACAAAACAAAACAAAAAAACTCCAAAAAACCAGTAGTAGTAATCCAGCGGCTCGTGCTTTAAATGATCAGACTCAAATCCATCAGCTAATAATAAATAATAAATAATAAATACAATGTCCTCAGAAAGAGAGTAAACCCGAATCAATAAATCCGAATCCCGAGCCGAAATGAGAAGAACACATCCGTAGACAGCGGTGCGGTTCCATCGTATGCTGTAGGCCGTGTGTGTGTGTGTGTGTGTGTCTGTGTTATTGGTGTTTGTTAGTTAACTGTGTTTTGTTGGCACGCGCTCATAGTGCCGCGGCTGTGCTGCGCCGGTGTGCAGGCTCGTGCTCCGGTTCTTAAAGCGCGCGGCGCGTCTCCGGTCACTCACTGCACCGAAATGACAGACACCCACACCGGTCTCCAGACTGAAGTGACCGCAAACCAATGGTGTTTAAAACCACGCCCCTTCACGCACCACACACACCAACCCCAAGTTGTAAGTTACACTGCATCCAGATCAGGGGTTCTGCAACCTCCCTTTCTCCCAGACAGGGAAGACTTCTAGTGTTATACTTAAAAAAAAATCTATAAATCTATAGACTATGATGGCAGATTACTAATCTATCTATCTATCTATCTATCTATCTATCTATCTATCTATCTATATATTTAGGACCATTATTAAAACATGTATCATATCATTTTGAGCGTTTTATTCCTAAACTTTCCACTTACAATGTGTTCAAACATGATATACATAACAATGCCATAACATGATACACAGCACTATAAAACCTGTAAGCTGTATCCCATCATGCAGTTGGGCAGAAGAAAAAAAAAATCAGCTGAACTATTTTGACTAGGTTTATTCAAACTGCAGATTCATATCGACATTTGGAACTTTTTTAAGTGATTTAGACTATAACTATCTTTACATAACGCAATACTAATTATAACAAGTTATAAGTATCATTTATATACGTCCTATTAATTATAATTACATTATAATTTGTATGTTATCATTCATTATAAACACAGTGATTCATCTGCACTTCCATTATGTAATTTTTTTTTTTAAATGGGGTGAATACAGAATATGGGCGTTCCTGGTGTGATGTGATTTTGGAGGGAAAGCAGAGGTAATGTTAGCTAGCTAGTAAAAAAGGCTGGTGTGAGTGCTAGTTTTATTGTTTGTTCGTTTTTCATAAAGCAATGGGATCGCCATCTTACGTTGTTTGTGAATTCACAGAGTTAAAGTCAACCTGGATAAATTCAGTGCAGATTGACTGTATTAACCGCGTTTGGAAGCTGATTTCTCCTTTGCGCTTCTGCGACACTTCACACTTCAGCTGACTTTTTTTTTTTGCCAACACAAATTTATATTGTTCTGTTCATGTCTTAAGAGTTTAAATTTGAGTAACGTCTTCTATAACGTCAGTACATAATATATTGCCATGGTCGACTGACGCTGAGTGGTGAATCAACTTTGAATCAACTTGTCTAGTTTGATTCAAAGAATCAAATCAGAATCAAAGAATCAAATCAGTTAAATGAGTCATAATAAAAACTGCTAGAGTACAAAGCAACTATTTCTTACTTTGCGATGCTTGACAACATTACTATGTTCTGTCAGATAAAAAATATCTCATATAAGAACATATTAGCCTTAAGTAAAGCAGTACAGTTTATATACTGCTTTATATACTGCTGAAGCAGCCCAAAGATAAAACCGTGGCCTCTGATATGACCGGAAACTGTCAGTTTCGCCCTGGCCTCTAATTTTCGATCCGATCTAATGGATGATTAAAGTCCGTCGTTTCAAATCAGCTGTGATGCATTCAGGTCATCATCGTCGTCCACTGTATTTAAAGCTTTTGAGGCTTTTTCCTTCGAGAAGGGGCGGGGCAGCTGATGTTTGTTAGGACCCACGGCTCACACCTTTTGCTAACGTGGCAGCCCCTAATAAGGAAACAATGGGGCCTTTTAATCATTGGCGTCCAGCTGGCTTTTGTTAGTTTATGCTGGAATCAACATCAGGGCCTCACGCTACATGGCTAACAGGATGCTCACTTTCCGACGCATACTTAGTAGATGCCTCCCAGCAGTTAGTGCTATCTTGCTAAAGTGTATGGAAATGGGAATGCCACTTGGCCCTTCAAATGATTTCCCATCCCTGTTTGATTCTGTTGCCTTAAAATATAAAAAAAAAACCCATTTGGACCAAACTAGAATGTTTGCATTTGTGATTTAGAGATTGCATTATTAAATATTAGCAATATTAGATTGTTAGTACATAAATGGCCATAGATATAGGTATAATTAAGGTTAAGATGTTAATTCGCTCATCTGATGAGATACGAAACCCAGTTAATCACTGCGTTTTAGCTGATTTTCTCTTTGCACGGTTGTTAGCGCGTCATTTGTGTTGGGCTGGTCATTGGCATGTTCTCCACCCATCAGTTTGTATTTGGTTGAGGAGGACAGATCAATGCTTGATAAACAACTCAGACTGATGTGTCATGGGTGTGAACCATCAGATGTGTTAAAAACACGTGAGAAAACTCTGTGGGTTACAAAAAACTCAGATTCCCGCTGTTTGATTTATGGTATTAAAAAACAAGTCTGCAATATCCGACCACATATCTGAAGTAGGGACAAACAGGTTTCTCTTGCCACAAAATGTGAATTTTTAATGCAAATCATCTCCAGCCCAATGCTGAGAGAACCTCAGTCTGAGTCAGTTTTCATGGTTCATTATGGTGCTTCCTGAGCCGTCCTTATGTGATAAGTACCTGTGCTTTAAAGCAGCCACACCCTCCTAAATCAACATAGAGAGGACAGAACGAGACATTCGACGCTGGCCTGCATCCCACAGCTGAGGATGTGTAAAAGACAGAGAGCTTTAGCGCTACCTCTGGATTCCTCTCAGACCCAGCAGGATGCCAAGGGTGGCGGCTGTGTGCTTTTGGAAGTGGCCGAGTAAAAGAGAGAGGTGATGGGTTCTACTCGTCTACCCCTTTCTCCACCCCGCTAGCCCTCATTTCATTTACAGAGTGGCGGAGAGATCTAAGACCCTGCAACCCGATCTTATTTATTTGCGCCTTGGCTAGTTTTACTGGTGTTAACTCCATGATGGAAATAACCCAACAAGCACCTAGCAACAACAGCAGATTAGGGCTGTCCCAGAATACACCCACGGAGCATCTCTCTCTTTACACTTTAGAACTCTGAGATGTTCCAAAAAAGATGACATGTAACACGAAGACATGGATTTGTGTTTGAGCTTCAATGTGTAGACATGTGAGGATATGTTTGAACACTTGAAGCATACACTTCCATCAGCTGTATCCACTCTCTGATGATAGAACATGCTAGCTATAAAATATAACCTGCCGTACCACGATGAGTCTAAATATCCACACAATACTAACAATGTACAGTGTTGTGTATTTTGCAGATTGGATTGAATTAAATCATTCGTGCTAGTTAACAAAGTTAGCAGCCATGTCTCAGATAGATAGATAGATAGATAGATAGATAGATAGATCACTTTATTCATCCTAGAGGGAAATTCACCAATAAGCACAGAGAGCTAGAAGAATACTAAAAGTAATTTAACATTATAAATGAAACCAAATAAGAATATATATATATATATATATATATATATATATATATATATATATATATATATATATATC
>CM074981.1:25697038-25740157 GCA_037576825.1 Pangasius krempfi | reverse complement strand
ATATATATATATTCCTCAGAAGGTAGAGTCTGCTCATCCCTTTCCTGTACATAGCCTCTGAGTTGACATTCCAATCCCGCTTGTTGTTGAGATGGACACCAAGGTATCTGTAGGTGTCAACCAGGTCAATGTCTTGACCCATGATGGTAATGATGGGGGCTGGTTGTGGTCCCCTTCCTCCTGTAGTCCACCACCATCTCCTTGGTCTTGAGGAGCAGATGTTTCTTCCCACAACATTGTTGACCAGGTCCATGTACTCCTCTTCCTCTCCATTCCTGATGCACCTGCCCACCACAAAGTCATCAGAAAATTTCTGAAGGTGGCAGAGATCTGACCTGTACTGAAAGTCTGCGGTGTACAGGATGATGGGGGAGAGCACGGTTCCCTGAGGTGCTCCAGTGCTGCTCAGCAGGCGTTCAGAGAGGCAGGTTCCCAGCGGCACAGCCTGGGGTCTGTCCAACAGGTAGTTAGCGATCCAGGAGATCATGCATGTATCCACCTTCATTCTTCTTATCTTCTCTCTCAACACAATACAACCTATTCACATACACACAGGCAACAATTCATAATATTTTGCTTATACAGTATGTTGCTATCTTTTACTCTTCTTAATGTCATCCTATTGTCACAATTTCAACCCAGCAATGGGTTGAAATTTTTAATCGGTGATGAAAACATAATGTACAGGAGCAGAATTACATTAGATGACCCTTGAAATTTTTGTCCTTGCCATGTTCCTGGTGGGTTTTTCTTGGGTCAGTCTAGTCATTACCTGATAGCTAGCTATCTGTGGCAGCATCCCAGTAAAGCAAGTGAAAGGTCGATTGGTGGTCTAACAGCTTAAACCACATCGTAAAATACAACTGGCATAAAGAACAACTGGCTACTCTTTTCTGACCCCACAAAAATAGAGACAAGGCCTTGAAAAAGTGGGTGGTCCTCTGTTCATGGAAAAAAAAATGAACTTTGAGGATGTGTGCAACAGAGAGGGTGGGGGAAAAAAGAAGGAATTAAGAGACTGTTCTCATTGCCATGCTAGTTTTTTGTCCTTACTAGCTCATTGGGTGTCCTCTTGAATGTGCAGTGCTGTCAAATTGGGCCTGATCTTTGATGGAACATACCTGGATACGAATCGATACAGATTTAAAAGCATTAATGGTGTGATTTGGTTTCTCTACTAATAAAGAAGTCACACTGGAAAATGGCTAATTATTACAGGGAATGCTGCTGACCCTTAGTTTTACCCCAGCCATTTGCAAGCTGACCATTTGAGCTTGCCAAATTTGACACAGCTGACACAGGCAATAAATTTGAACTAGTTCCCCCACCCCCTTGATCCCTAATGAGGCCTAGCCCTTCACCCCCAACAACACCTAGGGAGAATAAGAGAGGACACGTCTCAATCCAAACCCTGTGATGTTTTTGATTTAATATCGTCAACCTGTGTTTGTAATATTTTGCTTAATTTTAATTAATTTAATTGAAATAAATTGTTAGCTAGGTGCTCTGGTATTCATCTTGTGCTTTAAGCAAGATTCATAATGGATATTGTCATCATAAAGCAGGATAATGTGATGGCAAAGCTATGATGACAATTTAACATGGCAACTGGCCTAATACATATGTTATATATGTAGTAAAACTATACTATATTAGTAAAAATCATATGATTATGGATGGTCCTGTTCCTGGTGTGATCTTGGAGGGAATTTTGTGTCTCAGAGAATAGCTACAGTTAGGCATCTAGTTTGGTGAAATGAATCTTTAAGCAATTAACGAGGCAAATTGAGTTTTTGGAGGGAACTTTAAAGCACTCGCCAATGGTTCTCTGGATAGTTCGCTTCCTAAAGAAGGAAACCCCCAGTTGTAGGCTTCTATACAAAATCCTTAAGGCTTTCCCAAAGGGACAAACCATAGAACCCTTAAGGATGCTATCCTTTTTTTTCATGGCCCTCTAGTCTTTTATTGGCTCACACTTCTACATTTTGCTAATTTGTGGAGCTGAGATTCATCTAACTGAAATGGATTCATACAACAATCCAATTTATTGTCCATGTTCCCTATTAATTAATAAACTAATTTGTTTTGCCAGTTTATGTATGCATTCGCTTTCACCACTCCTTAACACAGGTTTGCAAATGTTCATATATTTAAGTCAGTAAAGAATTACATTAATTAATACTACATTGCATTGTAAAAATAGTTCTCCAAGGGTTCTCTGGGTTGTTAATGGTCTTGGCTTTCCAAGGATGTTCAATCCTGAACCGTTTCTTCATGAAAAACTTGGGTTTTAGGGTTCTAAGCACCTGAAGAATGCTTTCTTGATTTAACTGCCAAGTGCAATGGTGTAACCTCAGAACCTCAGATATATGAATTATTATTCACAGATTACAGACTGATGTCAACAACTCATATGCACGTACTTGGAGGGTTTTTTTTTTTTTGTTAATTTAAAATGTACAATTAAAAGTTCCAGGTGTGGAAATTGTGAAAATTTTATATAAATATTGATATGCAGCTAATAAGCGCTCTCCTCTTGATTAGAGGTGTACTTTTATACTAAATCAGCTAAACACATGACCTAAAATGATGTTAAATGAAACCCTGGACAGCTGAAGGTGACATTTACCCTGGTTGAAAGTAAAGTACAGTAAATGTGCAATAAATAGTAAGGGTTTATAAACTAAAAATAAAAATCTGCTCATTTGACTGATACTTTTATCCAAAATGACTTACCATTGTAGCAGTATATTACTGAGCTCTGCGCTAATTTAGTGTGCGCCTAAATATGAAGTGAGTGTGATCAAATGTATGCGAAGGCTGATGAATCCATGAATCCTCACTGAGGCCATGAAATCACTGAGCCGTCTAATAGAATGGACTTACGTCTCCACTGGGACACATCGGTCACTCCTGTCCTGGAGCAGAACCAATCTCTAATAAATGACTATTTTTCCAAAAGCTGCGATTTAGAGGTCACATTTTTAAGATTCTTCTTTTTTTTTTTCCAAGCCATGTTCGATTAAAATTGTACTTGCGATGTTTTCAACACCAGCCCCTTTCTAATACCTGAAAAATTAAGATTTTTTACATTTTATTTATTTCAATCAACATGATTTGAAGTCAAGCATCAGTTAGTCTCCAAGAGCACGTTCTGCTCAACGTGGGGTTTGATCTGGGCAGCGTTAGACACTCATCCTGCACCGGCATTACGGCTTTGACCTGACCTCTCAGGTCCAGCCACACACACATGAAAACACACACGTTCCTCGAGACTATTCGCTGCACGCTGACATTTTGCTCCTTAAAAATAACACAGATGTTTCAGTGATTGTGGACACGCTAGCTGAGACCTGTCCCTGCCCCCGGTTCTGGCTGTTTTTACTGTTTCTAGATGAGAGACTGCAGACTGAATCTGGGTCGGGGGTCTGAGATGAAGTGTTTTGAGAATGTCTGTGTGATAATCGAGACTTATACTCTTTTGTGTGATTGGTATGTAATGATGAATGAAGTCCTACAGCACTATGTTGTAGCTTTGGACAAATATAATATGCATCGTCAGTTCAGTTTGCCCATCTTGGGGCCTTAACCTCACTTTAGTCCACAGAGCAGTTGAATTCTTGATTCTGATTGGTCAGAAGATGTTGATGTTGATTAATTTTCTTTGCCAGGTCGTCATTGTAAATGAGAACTGGTTCTCAATTGACTTACCTGGTAAAATAAAGGTTATTATTATAACAGCAGCTCTGACAAAGATGTAGATGCAAATCCAGGTTATTATTAATGTGCGTGTTCTAATATGTTATTGTTTATATAGTACATATAGAACTTACACAGGGACATTGTACATGTACAGAGGACATTCCATATAAAAGGTATAAAAGGCACGAGTAATCACTGATATGGTGAAGTTTTCTGTAAGCAGACATAACATTTATGGAAGGAGACTCCAGCGTCAGCGCTTTGTAACAGTCAGAGGTATCATATCACCACCCTGTTGTTGATGTAACACCACGTCCCATCATGTTTTACTCCTTACATATTCAACATGCACAATATTATCATGAACACATAAAAATGAGCAATACATTCATTACACTTGGGAGGCAGCTAGCTAAACATAGCTAGATAATGTGTGATTTGATACGTAGTGTGTGTAATTTGTATATGTGTCACTGTCACGTGTCACTGTAGGAATAATTTTTTATGTTTAATTATTTGAACAGGTACATCTCTTGAGGTCCAGAACTACATTTCTTTTTTTCAGTACTATTTTCACATCTTGTCCAACAACATACTGCTCTAGCTGACCAATAGCTGGAAATTCCCTCCGATAAAATTAGCCCATGAAACATCTCTCTGCATTTCTCACACATTAACACCTCCACAGAGTCTGAGCTCAGAGACACTCTGCCATGCCCCACCCAGCAAGCACAACAAAAATAAAACCTAATGTTAAAACGCAGCCTGAGAATTGACTGGAATGCTTTCCGAGAATATTATCAGTATGAAAATTACCTAATCATTTATTGGTGTAAAAAAGGAGTTCTGAGCTTATCGTAAAGTACTCAATGTGTCAGACCACATATTACAGTAACCCTTCACGAGGCCGCTGTGTGCTGTCGTGAGTTTTCGGCTGCTCTGTTTAGAGTGGATTTGAGCAGCTGTCTAGCCGTCAGCTCCACCCTTCCTCTCTCCCTCGCTCTGATCTTGCCGCAGTTCACACCTGATCACAAACCGCTGCACTTCACCCAGGAATTTTCCATTTTCTATTTTCACTCTCTGCTAGTCCCTTAACCCTACACCCCCCACCCCCAACACCACCGCAAAAGCCATACGCACAAGTGTCCTTCCACAAGTGGGCAACTTCAGATATCAACATCACACACACACCAACAAACATGCTAGACTGCCGTTGGGCGAAAACATATATCATACAAAAGACTTGTATTTAATACACTTCACACAATTCTCTATTAGTTATCGATGTCCTTCATGTCCAACACCCACCAATACTAATTTTGAACCAAAATCCCATGCAGCCAGCACTATTGCATCAGCACTTCTTTGCACATTCATATTTTCTTAACTTATCACACAGGACTGAATTTCCAAATATTCTATTTACTCTTCCTGTAAATTTGCACATATGATCTGGTTTATTTTGATAGTCCTCTTGTTGTTCTATATAGTTAGCCTACTGGGTAGGAAGATCATGAGTATGAATCCCGATGATGCCATGCCATAGCCATCCAAGAGAGCAAAAATTCACCCCACTATCTCTGAGATAATAGCGATTACTGTCATTACTGCCTCTGTCAATCAGAGAGACATACTGACTTGAATAAAATCCACTTGGCAACAAAGATTGTTCCCTTGAATGGAAGAGGATGTGGCATGGTCTACTCGAGACTCTTGGAACTGTCTCGAACTTCCCTCCCTTTACGATATGCTTGTTAATCACACTTGTACAACCTTGGTGAGACAAAAGCTACAATACATGCAGTACAAGTAGAGACCTCTCTTACCTTGTCTGGAATCGGGTCACTGAAAACTCACCCCTGGACTCAAACCTTGAGGATAGGGTTTGCAAGGAAGTGCCCTGAAACAAGGGAGCCCTCTTAACCTGGTCGGGTTCAGAATAAAGAAGCCACATGTGACCATTCAGGGCAAGGTCCATAGTTAGAGTATGGTGTAATGCCTGTCAAGGTAAGAGTAAAGGTGCAGGGACCCCTGTTGTCATAGGGATATAGCTGAGTTCCTGTTGATTCTGAAACCATACATCTTCATACACGGTGAACTCTGATGGAGAATTTCAGTGCATTTCAGAAACCTGGAGTGGAGGAATTGGGAGCAATGGCCTGCCTGATCTGAACATGACTGGTGAGATTTCATTGGATTACTGTGCCAGTCATGGTTTGACTATTAACCCTAGCTTGTTGGTGACTGTCATGGCAGCAACTGAGGACCCTGTGGAGGATACCAGCTGTGAATGAGGCTGGCAAGTGGAGGAAAGAGACTTTTTGGTTCACATTTGGGACCTGCAGACTGGTACCAATAAGTGACAATGACTGCAGCTACTGTGGTTGCTGAATCAAAGGCCATGGCATGGGAAGATTGGTTTTGGAGTGCCTCTGGACTGACAAACAGAGGTGGTAGTCCCCAACTTTACGACAGGTCCAAAAGGTTTGTGTTAATTACTAGGATATCATTACTACTGTAATCATTCCTATAAAATTTTGTCAGGGTACTGATAGTAGAACCTCTGATCCAGGAGGCATGATTTGGGTTCTGTACTGGCTGTGGAAAATTATACCAGTTTTTAATTCTCTCACAGATAATTGAGTGGGTAGTTTGCTAATCAAGTCTGTTTTATGCTTGGTGTACTTGGAGAAGGCAGTGTATGACAATCAGGTATTCTTTGGGTGGTGCTTTGGGAGTATGGAGTAGTTAAGCTGGTTTGGGATGGGTGTTGGACTCCACCAAGTTTGGACCCTGTCTCCTTTCCTCTGGGAGTGTCTGTTGATCCTACAAGAGAAGGTTGAGGAAGTTGCAAGGTATCTGAACTTCTCTGCACTCGCTGTTCCCACCAGAACCCTGAACAGGACCAAACAGTTTTTGAAGAAGATAATTATGATGCATGCAGGGCAGATGGTTAGTAATTCTGGTTTACTAAGATAAACAAATTATGATTTCCCTTACCTTCTGGAAAGTATTTCTTACAAAGTGATCTAAAAATACTAGCTTCTAAATAATAGGAAGCGAGTAACACATCTTTGGTCTCAGATGATATGCCACCAAGCCTTTGTAGTCAATTTGACAATTTTCACCTCAGCAGACACTGCACACATGAACTGGAGATAGAACATGTGTTGATGTGAGTACAGTATGTTCTATGAGTATTGCTTTCTGCTGCAGAAATTCACACCATCAAATATGACCTTGTCCTGAGAAAGGATAACTGATTCTCTTGCTTGCTGAGGTTAACTTTCCTTAGAGATTTAACTTTTTGGTCACTGAAGGTAAAGATTTCGCCTCCAATTATCAGGTCAGGTGTGTTCATTCTTGGTGACCAGCCATGGGGTCAGCAGTCGTGGGAACCGGCACTGCTTTATTCGGGTCAGTCACAATGCCCTCTTACCTGTGGCTGACCCCTGCTAGGAGAACAAGTGACCTCCCCCGTGTCAATCCTCACCCCTCTTCTCTCTCATCCCTTCATTCTCTTCAATCAGCTCTCCACCTCCACAATCTACAGCGGCATCTTTCAACCGCCCTCTCACTCGGCGAGGGGCCAAGAGCGCCATTCAAAAAAGTTCAGAGCCTGACTGAGGATGGAAAAGTGAGTAATAGTTTTTTTCGTAAATTCTACCGGAATTGGAGGGGTTTTGTGGTTACTGCGCTATTCGAAAGGTCACTTGTTTACGTGGCAGTTCATGGAGATGTGTTGGAATAAATGGCTTCCTGAACAAATTGTTAACATTTCTGAGTTTTTGCACTTGTATGGCTTTGCATAGAAAACATTTTTATTTTTCATTTATACATTTCACAGACAATTTTATCCTATTCGACTTGGCTTAAGGACTAATATTTGTTTTCGGGAAGTCCTGAAATGTGAATTCAAAACCTCAATTCACCAGTGCAAAACTTTAACCACAGAACCACTGTGATAAAATTATAACATTTACGCTGCAAACAAAATCTTTTGAACCCTTAATATTTTTTGGACCAGGGTTTAAGGCATTAAAACATCTTGGGACATGAAAAATTCACAGTAATCTGAGAGATAAATTGAATCTAACCTGATTCTATGTCTTCTATACCCCTAAAAAGATCATCTATACTGTAAATGAGATTAATAAAGCATTAGTTTAGATTTGAGAGTGGATTTAAATATTAAAAGAAGTCTGTAAAGTTATTGGATGAGATACCTGTTAATTTGTTGTCCGTATTTATTTACCAATGATGTGTAAACTGTAATAAAATGTGAAAACAATCTTTTCACTGGCAGTGCAGATTAAGTAATAATCCAAATGCAAAACGTACTATTAGGACTAATGCTAAAATCAACCACTTTTGTGTTCAGGACAGGTGTGTCCTGCAGGTGTGTCCTAACAACACATAGGGCTAATGATAAAAGATAGAATTAAAGACTAAGTTTTAACAAACAGAACAAACAAGAGCTTGATTTTCTTTTCTTTCTTTTTTTTTTTGCATTCAATACCTTAATAGCATTACCATACCAAATACCATTAGCCTATTCTTTGAAATCCGAGAGTGTTTGAAACGTTAGCATTCTGTTATTTTGGAGTTATCATTCACTGGCAGATCTGTCTCGCTGCACACGGTGCCCAAGTCAAACACACACCGTAACGCTGGGAGTGATGGAGAGCGAGGCTTTGATGCCGGCAGGAGTGTGTGCGTGTGAGGTTGGAGAGAGAGCGGCGTAACCGAACACCACCTCAGACAGCACTTAAACCCTTAGAGAGAGAGAGAGAGACGCACACACATAGACTCGCAGACATACACAGCTCCTTTTCCTTCCTCACCTGTGCGGACATGTGCACTAAAGCAAGTTCCTGCAGGAGCCATGACTCGGCCAGCGAGGGGGCCGTGCTCATCTGGGGCCATGAGTGATGCTCTCCACACCTTCCTAGATGAATACAGTCGTCTTCTTAACTCGGCGTGTTTGAGGCGTGCACACAAGCTAGCGTTCAAACATGTCATAAAATGTCTAATAAACAGATTAACCTCCATAAGTTCTGAAGCAACATTTGCAATTGAGACTTTGATGGGTTAAAAATGTCACAGCACTGTCGAATTCTCAAATCTGATTGGTCAGAAGGTGTTCAGAACATGTTCGTAATTGTTGATATTTTTAAGTTTTCTGTGAGATGTTTGGAAGGAGTCTCCAGTGTCAGTGCAGAGGAGTTTATGCTTTGCGGTTTCTTGGTAACGTGACGAGCTGAGTTTTTTTGTCTTAGTAACTTTCAGTGAAAGTGAGGGAATGACTGTTTATAGCTGCAATAACGTATGTGACTTTTTTTTGTGGATGTTCCACAACATTAATTGTAGCTGTAAATGGATAAAAGGTATAATGTATAATAAATAATCAATTTCAAAATTTTAAATTTTATTGCTTGCCAATTGATCTGGTATAAGAGGAATGAAAAACCTCAGGAAGTGCTATTATAAGAAATCTTTTTGGTTGTAACAGTAACTCACTTTCGCAGTAGAATTGTGGGCGGGACAAAATAAATAACCATATAATAATTTTATGTTGTGTTTTGCCGCCCCCTCTCCTCTACTCGAGATGCTCGTAAGGATGAGATTTCATCCGCCTCCTCGTGTGCCAGTGGTATTACGATGCAGGCTAGCATCTCCATGTTTATTTACATAAGCCAATTATTGAATCTTCAAAATTAACTGAATTAAAATGCTTCATAGCTTACTTCATACGCAAATATCAAATCGTTTTTGGCCATAAATCTGCACAAGCGTGTCAGGGTCTTTTTTTTTAGCTTGTATTTTTCATGTCTCCTTGTCAATTTGAGAAACCTAAACTGATGATTCAACAGTGGCAGTAAAACAGTTGGTCTGTAAATCTTTGGTTATTTTATTTGATAATCATAAACCCCTGGAAACAATATTAGCTAGGTTATCTAGCTAGCTGCTTAGCATGCAGGTTCTGCAGATCAAAGTTTGTGAATAAGAGAGTCAATTTTGGCTCTTTAGTCTTAGTTTTTAACTTTTCCTAAATAGGAAGATTCCTGATAAAAGTGTTTTTGTGGAACGATCACGATTATAAATATCGAAGATTGCATGATGTTACAAATAGTAAAGAGGCAAAGTGAGAGTTTGTAACCTTTCTTACACTTTTCTTTGCATGGAATATCAAATCCAGTTATTAGCCTTCTCCCTCATTGATTGGTAGCTGTCGTGTGAAAGGGCTAGCTAGTGGGTGGGGATTGGCAAATGATCAAATTAGGAGAAAGTAACAAATAAATAAATAAATAACTCCATTCATTAGAGTTCCATCAAGTTTCGCACGAGTTCTGAATGGTGTTTGGTAGCAGATGAGGTAAACCATTTTGAAAGCAGGAGCAAGAAGACACACTTACGTGCACACACACACACACACACACACACACACACACACACACTGCAGAGGTTTGTGAATGGTCAATGGTTGTGTGTCAGTTGTACATGACAGGAACATTCCAGAGGAATATCTCGCTCTCACTCACTGTTTCTGCTCTACAGGATGACAGTGTGGCTCTTCACACACACACACACACACACACACATACACACACACACACACATGTTTGTCTCACAATTCTTAGGAGTGCCTTCCACTGATAGGATTATTAATACAGTTATATAATTAATTAAAATCCCCACAAGGCCAAAACTGTTCCTATCCTCCTGTGGACATTTGGTCCTCACAAAGATATAAAAACATGCCCAAACACACACAGGAGGAGCTTGGTGTCCATCACACACACACACACACACACTGCACTGTAGCTCTTTGTGTTCTCTCATCATCCATGTCAAGATGTTCGAGATGCTCTGTCACAACGCCTCTCATGCACACCGCTGATTTAAAATGTCTCTGTGCAACAAACATGTCTAACATCTGAAGCGTTCGCAGGGAAAAGCTCCACTGATGTAAAATAAGAAGCTGTGTAATTATAGACGCACGCGTTCCAAACTCGATGCGGAAAAAAAATTATAATAAAGAGCTGAAAAAAAAAAATCACAGATTTGGATTACACTTGAATAAACATGTTCCTTTACGGATGCCTGCAAATTAAATTCTCTCTTTATTCTCCATTTCTTCCAGAATTAATCCGTAAGAGTGCATCAAAGTGCGATGAGAAAGAAAGAGGGCGGGAAAAAAAGAAAAAAGAATGATTTCATTCAGTTGCGCAAAAGCACACGTCTCACTTAAGAGCTTTATGAAAAGAGGGCAAGTGGCAGCAACTTACATCATGTGAGGTGATCTGTCTTTCTCTCTCTGTCTCTCTCTCTCTCTCTTTCTCTGTCTCTGTCTCACTTTCTCTGTCTGTCTCTCTTTCTCTCTGTTTGTCTGTTTCTCTCTTTTTCTCTTTTTCTCTTTTTTCTTCTGTCCCTGTCTATTTCTCTCTCTCTCTCTCTGCCTCCCTCTCTGTTTCTCTGTCTCTCTTTGTGTCTGTGTCTCTGCCTCACTGTCTTTTTCGCTTTTTTCTCTTACTATGTTCCTTTATCTCTCTCGCTCCCTTTCTCTCTCTTTGTTTCCTTCTCACTCTCGGTCAGTCTGTCTGTCTGCCCTGCTCTTTCTCTCTGTCTTTCTCCATCTCTGTCAATCTCTTTGTCTCTCACTTTGTATGTCTGTCCTTCTCTTTGTTTCTCTCTCTCTCTCTGTAGAAATAGAGAGAAAAATGGCTTATCTCCTTTTAACCAGAGCGGAACGATGCCCTCCCTCACACACACACACACACACACACACACACACACACACACACACACACACACACACACACACACACAGCGTCAAAGCCCCCCATGCTGAAAGGTCCAAAGGAAAACGACATATAATCGTCCTGCAAAGCTCTCGTTAGGAAACAATTAGTTGTGTATGCAGGGGGTTCGTAGATTTTTTTTTTTTTTTTTTTTTTTTTTTTTTTTTTTTTGTCGGTTAATTTTTTTGGGTTGCTGCTGCAGACTCCAGGCTCGGGGAGGACTCGAGTGAGCTGCAGGCTGCACAATAGCCGCCTTTCTTTCACATTCAGGTGCTACAAAGTAGGCATGCTCAAAAGCCTTAATCCCGCATTCACAGGCCGGAGGGACAAGAGAGGCCTTTCACGCAGGAAGGTGGTGTTCCTGGGTCTCAGGTATGCCCTCGCTCCCTCCCTCTTTCCCTCCATCCTTCCACAACCTCTCCCTGCCATGTCAAAAGAAAGAAAGGGAAAAAAAAAAAACAATTACCTAAATTATAGTGATTCTTTTTTCCCCTCTCTTTTCTCAGAACAGGCCAGGAATTCTGCTCACTCCATCCCCGGCTCTGACGGAGAGGAAACCTGATCGGTGTGTTGAGAACTCGCATGTAACCTGGATTTTTCTTTCTTTTTCTTTTCCTTTTTTCTTTTAATGCAGCTTCTTTCAGATCAGTAGCTCAGAAGCTTCGCAGTGCGTAAACGCGCTCGTTCGTCAGAAAATAACAAGATTAATTCAAAGCTTATAGCTTTTCCTAAAAAAAGGCCTCGACTTTTCCGAAATCCTCGTGGTGTTAACTATCTACATGTGAAGGAAAATGTGTGTATCGTCTTCTAAAGAATCATGACTTACCCTTCAAAACTGACTGAAAACTATATCTGGTTATTTGAGACATCTTGGAAAGGAAAATGATTAAATTATAATCCTTGAACTGTTTGTGTTGTTATAGTAGTACATCTTATGTGTCATTAATATGTGTAATATAGTAGTAATAACAATTTTATAAGCTCGTAGTCAATGCATATGTCATTTTTGTTCACTCTGCAGTGATTACTGAGTACTAGGACTTCAACTCTTCCTCTATGGAAAAAATCATGTGCATGCGAAAAAACCCGCATGTGATGATGTGTGTTACATGTGAAAAAACATGCGAAGGTGGATTTCAGCATGTTATGCCCTGAAATTGGATACAGCTAAACACATGAGACATTACGTGAATAATATGTGATCACATGTGAAAAATAAAAGCACATGCACGAAAAAAGGCCAAAAAAAAATAACGTGAAAAATCAATGCACAACAAATTAACATCTGAAAAGAAATGAATTGTGGATGGGGGAAAAAATCATGTGTAAAAATAAAAACACAAGCTCTACGTCTGAAAAAAATAATGTGAAAATAGACAATTCAACAAAAAATCTGAAAAATATATATATAAAAAAAAAGGAAAAAATGGCAAAAATTGACATGAAAATAAAAAATCATGTGTAAAAAAAAAAAAAAAAAAAAGCATGTGAAAAATAAAACTACATACAGTGTGAAAAATTAACATGTAAAAATTTGAATGCACCACACCTGAAAAAAATAAACACAAGGGAGAAAAGAATCACAAGAACAATAAAGCCACAAGCCCGACATGTGAAAAATTAACCTGGAAATAAACAAATCGGTGTGAAAAATTAACTTTAAAAAAATTATCATGTGGGAAAAATCACTTGAAAAATAAAACCACAAAAAAACTGAAGTAACGATTGACATGCTGCTTGAAAATCATGAAAATGAATGAATCAGTGAACAAATTAGTGAAACATAAAATGAGAAGTGTTTAAAATTCACATTTAACCTGTGATTATTCATGTGACATTTTTCTTTTCTTTTCTTTTCTTAGTGTCTCTCTGTTTTTCCTAGAATTTTGCCTTGAGGATTGAGTTCAGTGAATGGACATTTTACAGTGAGGTCACTTTGTGAAATCTTCCACATGTACACTTCCTCTCTCTCTCTCTCTCTCTCTCTCTCTCTCTCACTCACTCGTTCTTTTTTCTTTCACTAAGTCTTCACACACTAAGTACTCCTCGCTCTGAAATATCACCTGCTCTCCGCTCCTTTAATCACCTCGTGTTGCATTCCTTCATGCAGTTTGGGAAAGCCTCTCATGTACAGGTTAAAGAGGGAAAGAATTTCCCGACAATAACGTCAAAGCAATCCACACAAACCACGTCTGACATCACGTTACCCATGCAATCCTCTCTCTCTCTCTCTCTCTCTGTTGTCACACAGAAATCCAAACATGACAAAACACACAGTGTAGCTGAATTACACTGTAAAGGGACCAAGAACCCGGTCACTGTCAGAAAATGTAAAGATAAAAGTACATTTTGTTTCCCAAAATGTTACAAATATACAACAGTGACAGTCCTTAAGATCCAATTATACACCCTAATTAAGTTTTTAATCTTTATTGCACAAAGTACCAGAACATCTGGCGCCTGAAAACTAGAGTAGTGCTTTTATCCATCATCCACCAGTCCAAGCCAAAAGTCCAGGGGGCGGAGCTGGATGTGATCCAACTCCTCCTATAAACCTAACCCTAATCCATAACCACAAGACTGTACAACAACACGCTTGTCCAGCCTGAAACACGCGCCACCCCTTCTGGCTCGACTCCACCCAGTTCCTTCCGGGTAAGAGGATCTGGATGAGGTCCGACTCCACCCCCTGGACTTTTTGTTCTGCAGTGAGGGATAGTGAAACAGTCCAGCATTAATTTCTAATCTCTTAAGAAAAAAAGTAGCACCTTGTCCTAGTCCAAAGGGAAACGACATGCAGCTAGCTGTCTATTTACATCCAATTACAATTATTTTTTAACACAGAGATAAAACTTATGTAGTTGTGACAACCCTCTTCTTTCTCCAGTGTTAATCAGTGTTTCATGTTTCATCTGTATTTATAGATGAGTACTGTTTTTTTTTTTAAAAACACATTTGAGTGAGAATGCGTGTCATTGGATGCTGCTATAAGATAAGATTTTAACTTCATAAGTCTTTTGTACACAATAATATTTATCTCAAAATGCCTTTTTAGGACTACGTTTATGAGAGTAGCCAACATGAAGATAATTAATTTGAACGCCACAATTTCATGATTGACAGGTTGATTCATGACATGCGTTGGGGACAGTCACGCCCCTCAAACGGCGAGACACTGGCTGTGTGCAGGGGACACGTAGAGAAACTAAAACAACTCCAGACTTTTGACACTTAAGTACAATAAAAAGCAGGTTCTTTGCAGTAGAATTGTAAATAGAAGTAGTATGTTACCAAAGGTACATTACAGGATATTTGTTCTTTGTCCACCACTGATGCTACTGTTTCAGTTTCCTCTCCAGTTGGTGAAAATATGAACCGGAACCCAAAGTTCTGTTTTTCTGGCAGTTAAAAATGTCCTGTAAAAAAAAAAATACACTAATTACATATACAGATGATGTACCCTTGGTGTTTTTTTTTTTAAATAGTTAGCTAGCCCTATAAAGGAACAATAAATTTCCAAAATGAACGCAAATAATAGAAAATAAACTTCATACTTATAATATTTACCAATTACCAGGATAAAAATAACAAGCTATAGTAGTTGTGTAAAACCGTTATGGATACAATTACTGAGCACTACTGCGACTCCGAGTGCTCTGCGCTGATATGTTTAGGTTTGAGATGTCAGTCGTGTTCATTGGTCTTTTAATGAGTGGCAGTTGGTTATGAGGTTCCGCTCCTGAGAGACATCTTCCAGTCATCGTTTGGAGAAGCCGTGCATTCAGGCAGCACAAGCGAAGAGTGCGCTGTCCAATAAATGCTGAGATTTTTTTTTTCTATGCATGACTCACCTGTGAAGCACTCACTGACTCCCAGTGACGCCATGCAAAAAGCATATGAAAGCCTGATGTCCAATGAGTGTTAATCTTTGCTCCCATTAAAACACAGTGTACCTCATGTGTCATAGGAGCCCAGTGAAGCTGTGCATCAATGGTGCGTCCACAGGCCTCAATGGAAGTCCACCAAAAACTTTAAACGAATGAATAGAATGATATTGCAGTGAGATTTTTTTCATTTTGATTTGCTAAAATATTCAATTTGACCAGGACTGATGAATAACATAGACACACTGGTAATGTCATTGCTGCCTTTTATTTAAATTTTACTGGAGGTCATTTAAGACTATGCTTGCAGTCTTAAAGCATGTGCCCTGAGTCTACAAAGTGAGAAAACATTACAGTTATTTGTAAATCTAGCGACTTGCCACTATAACCTTTGGGTTCTCGCACATTTTTGTGTGTCCTCATGGCAGGACGTCGTGAGTCCTCTTTCGGCTCGTCTCTGTGTGTCTGCTGCAGCTCGGCTCACATCAAAGGGGGCAATAGAGGATTGGTCCCGACAAATGCGCAAGCAGTAAAACTTAACAAGGTGTGAATGTCCTCTCGTTGCCCTGGCCAGCGACGTGCAGAGGGTGCCTGCTCATGTCCTTAGGCCGTGTGTGTGTGTGTGTGTGTGTGTTCTTGCCTCCCTGTCAGAGTTTGTGCTTGTGTCTTTTGTGTGAGGTTACATAACTGGTATGTGTTTTCATTATATGTGTCATATCATTACTATATATTACTGTGCGTGTGTGTGTGTGTGTGTGTGTTTGTGCATAAGTGCCATGTTGGTAAGGACAGCAGGCCAGGCTGTTTATAAAAGAAACATCAGGTGGCTTACCGTGGCTGCACACACTGATTTATCTGTGCATTTCAGAATTATGTTTCTAACCTCTTCACCTCGCTGCCATTTGTGTGTTTGTGTGCTTCCCCCTGCTCAGTCCGGGGCAATAAAACAAGCGCGCATCTGCCCCCCTCACCGATCACCGCCTACCTCCACCGTGTTTCTCCCTCTTGTGTGTCACCCACAGTTCAATACATGCGGAACATGAACACACTTCTCTCTCTTGACAGAGCCGTGCATTCCAAGTCAGAAAAAAAAAACACTCTTGCCCCTCCCCAACACACACACACACACACACACACACAAACACACTTTGTAACTAGATGCCACAACACAGGCATGATATTCCCCATTTAAAAGGCTCTGTGAGAAGCGGCGGCTTCTTCCGGAGATTGATAAGGCGTGGAGACATGAATCAACGATGAGAAATGTTAATGGGGTTATTATGTCGTTACTCTGATCAATGACGCTTTTTAATGGATTTTAATGACTGATGATATCAGCACTTATCACATGGGGAATAATTCTTGCATGTCAACCAGGATAGAATATAAAACCTGGCATATTATAAGACAATACTCTAAACTTTAATTTGAATAAGTTTGAATAATTGATCATTTTAGAAATTTTGGGTTGTGTACATGCATCTGCATTGTTTTCTTTATTGCATGTTGAAATAAATTTGAATATTATTTAACCACAAAATAAATATTAGATTATCAAATTTTCTCTTTCCTGAGATTTATACTCATACTGTACGTACCACTTCTATTGTCCTCTGTATATGACCTCTACAAACCACAAACCTTCCCAAACCTTTCAGCAACACAAAACACACCCTACAGCAACACACACGGCGACCCCTGCGGTTAACACCAACGCGCTCACCTGCATGAATCGCATCACATCACATTTCATTCAAATGGAAAAGCAGAGCATCATGTAGTGTAGATGAAACCATGGTGTTCCTCAGGGAGCAGTACTCGGACCAGTTTTATTCCCACGATATTGCTGATTCTGTAATATTCTGAGGATTCAACTGATGTATTTGAGGACTCGTGATGAGGTGAGAGTGGGGAGTACGTTAGGGAGCAGCAGTTTAACAGTGGCCTCTTGTGGATAAAGAACTGTATTAAATCCTCCAAGGATGGAAACGTCCCGAGAAGTTATACTTAAGTGAACATATAGATAAAGTGTCGAACTCTTGCTCAGTTAAAAGTCGAAGTCAAAGATGCAAGAGTGTGAAAACGTTGACAGAAAGTGACTTTTAAAATGTATTCAAATATTAAACAGTAACAAGAACAAGTGCGTTTTAACTGATGAAAGGATGCCATGTTTTCATGTGAAAACTTTTATTACTTTTGTGGAATATGAGACTGAAATGAGACTTTAAACTAGACTATGGTAGAAATATAGCTGAAACTAGATTTCTACAGGTGAGAACAGAAAAAAAAAAAGACGTGGAGGAATCCATCCTCACCTCCAGTCCTCCTGAATCTGAAAGAGTCTGAAGTAAAATAACCTGAAAAATAACCGTTAGCTAGAGAGAAGAAGAGAACTTCCAGAAGGTCTCAGTAAAACTGTAAAGAGTATAAAGCTTTTTTTCCCCTGGGAAATGTTATTACGTAATCAATTTCAATATACAATATAAATATCATAACAAAATACAATTCTTGAAAAGTATTCTGCATGGCTCTGGAGACCAGGACATGTGATGTGGGTCAATAAAAACTAGCGGTGTAAATAAGGTAATCATCATAAGTCAGTGATTCGATATTTGATATTAGCACAGAATCTCTTATTACATGATAAAATTTTGATTCATAAGTAACACTAATTGCCTATACAGTGCCGTGCATAAGTATTCACCCCCTTTGAACATTTCCACATTTTGTAGTGCCACTATATATATATATATATATTTGTTATCGACTTTTATTTTTTAAAAACTTGAAAAAAATGGTTTGATGATACTTTAATGTCTTTTAATGTTCAACATTTAATGTCTAAAAGATACTTGGTTTAATGTCTACCAATTTTGATTTGAATTAACTAAAAAAATTTTATCACTGAAAAGGAGAAAAAAATTTACAATTGTTTTTTTACACAACTTTTGTTGTTGTTTTAAATTTAATGAAGATATCATGATATCAGCAGTGTCTCAGAAAAGTGTTTTTTGTGCCATAATTTATCACAATATTGATATTAAGTTGATATTGTCAAACCCTGATTGATGCTTTTCCAGAAGTAGATGGCTTTTTTTTTCAGGCTGATCAGCTGAACAGCCACATGGTGTCAGTATGTGCCAGAACTATATTCTGTGTGTGTGTGTGTGTGTGTGTGTGTGTGTGTGTGTGTGTGAGAGAGAGAGAGAGAGAGAGAGAGAGTGCAAGTGAGAAGTGAAGAAAATAATTACTCAGAAACTTATTTAATTAGAGAGTACATTACAGCAGTTTCAAAATCAAACATGACTCACACCATCCCGTCTTTCTACCTGTGTGTGTGTGTGTGTGTGAGTGAGTGAGTGACAGCGTGTGATGGTGGTTTGTCTTTTTTGAGTCACCGTCCATCATGACATCACTGCCAAACCCTCACACCTGATTCTACTCTCCCTTTCTCTGATTGGTCCGGTCTCTCTCCTCACGTTCAGCTCTTTGTCTGGCTCTTGACACGCTCGGCGTTTATGGCATACGGCAGTGAAAGATCGTTTCCATGGAGACGCACTGGCTGGCAGAGCACCTGATTAATGGTGGAGGGAAAATGGCCGTAAAGTGTGTCTGCTGCAACCAGATTAGGGTTCGACAAACACGGGCTGTCTAACAGGATTAATTGTTTCACCACTGTGGAATTTTCCTCACACTGACTCAAAACAAGGACATAATTGAGATGATGATGATGATGATGACGATGACGATGACGATTATTATTATCTCTATGCATGAAAAGTTCTTACCAGAGCTAAGAGTTGCAAAAACGTTCACAAGCAGTCTGTTTTACTTTTACACGAGTCTCTATTTTTATATTTTTTTTTAACGAGAGCTGGTGGCTTTAACCGCGCAGTAGGATCCTTAAATTATAGCCGCAGCCCGACTGTGAAGGCATTGTACCACACAATGTTACACCACAGCGCTGCTGAATTCTCCATTCTTATTGGTCAGAAGGTGTTGATTAGTTTTCTATAACAGCAGCTCTGACAGTAGTGCAGCTGCAAATCACAGGTTTATATTAATGTGCACTTTCTAATATGTTATTGTTTCTATAGTAACAGCTCGTTCATGTGCATAAACAGATTAAAAAAAGCATGCATATGTTTTCTGTAAGGAGGTGTTTATTTAACAATTATGGAAGGAGTCTCCGGTGTCATAGGTGTATATAAGTCATATAAGTTTCAGAACATGAAATGTAACTATAAATGAATAAAAATTAGGGCATATCTTTCTTTAATAAATAAAAACCAAAAAATTGAAAATTGCTGTGGTATGAGAAGTATTAAACACTTCAGGAAGGGAACTTTAGGGTAGTAACAGTAACTCCACTACCTCCCACCATTCTGTTGTTGATTATTTTCCTGTAACAGCATGCCTGCATGTCTTTTATTTCTTAGTCAGTCATGTGTATGATGCTAAAAATCATGTCTTCATAATCGCATAACACAAAAGAAAGAGGATCCTGTAGATATGCTCTATCATAAAGTGGCACATTTCTTTCGAGTCCAACTCCTCGTGGTCACATGACCACCCGTGTCACGTACTGATCACCCTGAGAGACTCAACATGCGTCTCCATTCAGTGCGCATTTCATGGAAGTCAATACAAAGTTTCAGAACATTCGCATGGAGTCCCACGCAGGATGGATGTTTTAGCCTCGGGGTGGTGGTGGGGGGTTTCTGGGTTTCTGGGAAGGAGGCCCTTCCTCTCACTACATGTAGGTCTCTGCGTCCTTTGTTTCTTCTTCGGCGGGGCCTGGAGACTATTTGACGTTGCCATGCCATTCTCACAAGCCTCGCATCACCATGGAAATGCACAGGGCCAAACGGCGACGGTGCTGAAGAAGGACAGCGCAGCGCAAGAGAAAGGGCCGGTCAATGAGTTTAATTGTTGAGAAGAAAAATGGACGCCAGCTCTCTTTTGTTCAGCCAGAATGTGAGGGAAAGGCTGGATGAAAAAAGAGCAGTCGGTTCCAGTCGGAGTGGGAGATGTCGAAAGGGAAAAGTAAAGAACTTAAGGGAAATTCAACAAATTTTGACAAAAATGTTTTGTCCTTCAAAGGTTTCTGTGTGTGTGTGAAGAAGGAGGTGGTAAAAGTAGCCAGATTCTTTACATTAAAAGTGCAATTACTCTAAATAAATAGTTCAGAGTTAGTATTTGTGAGATTTTATGTGATAGAAATATAAGAAAAAGAAGAAGAAAAAGACAAAAAAGAAAATCACACTTAACACTTTCACACTCTAACTAAATCCTCTGGTAAAAGCTGAAGTTCATCTTCAAATTCTTCACTTTAGTTAAAGTAGAAACGTACAAACACTTAAATTTACTACAAGAAAGATTCCCAAATTCTTTCTTTAGCTTTACTGCCAATCAATGTTAGCTAGCATGATTAATAACTCTAACAATGCTAATAGCTAGCAGTACTACGAGGTCTGAGGTCTGAGGTCAAATCCTCAGTGTCACATCTGTTAAGATTAGATTTGTTAGATTTAAATTTAGATCCTTGAAGGTGTCCGGTGCTAAAAAGTCACTTTAAGACTTTACAGATCTATGATAATTGAGAAATGTGTTCGAATACGTTAGCGTTTCTATAGTAACAGCTCATTCACAGGGACTTGTATGCTGGACACCCCACATAAACGTGTTAAAAAAAAATTGTTGATGTGGTGAAGTTTCCTGTAAGGAGACGTTTAAGGAAGGAGTCTCCAGTGTCAGTGCTTTGTAAGAGTTTTGTAACTTAAAAGATAAAAAAAAAAGTAAGATGTGGAGATTTTTCTTTTGAAATGTAGCGTGGAAAAGTCAGACATATCTGAAAGAAAAACTCGAGTGAAGTACAGACACTTAAATACAGTGGCCTTGGCATGAGCCGGCTTCCTAAATTCTCCTTCACATCAGTGTGTGTGGGTCAGAGTTGTTTTTGAAAGCTTCGGTCAGCTGGTTCGTGAATGATCGAGCATCTGCTGGGACAGAGTGAGTGTTTAAAAGAGGTACTTTCTGAACTCGGTGAACGGCGGTGGTCTGTTGCTCAGGGTTCCTGTAGAAACATGCCTGGAGTTTCTCCTCCATCTCCTCCTCCTCCTCCTCCTCCTCATTCAGTCCAGAAGTGCTGAGTTTTATAGCCTGAGATTCATTGCGCTCTAGTTGACATGTTAAATGACTCAATGAGTCAGACTCGAACCCTTTCACCAGCGTTTCTCATCAATATGGCTGCTGGTTGGAAGTAAAACCAAGCCATGTGTTCTATCATGTCGGAACAGGTCTCGTTCTTTACTTATCATACAGTACAGTGCACTCTGCTGGGTGAATTCTCAACGGACAAATACTCTCCGGAGTGTTCGGTATATTATCACCCGTAAATCCGGCGTACTACACGTAGTAACTTCATTTAGATTGAAATTTAGTCCAGGACACCAGAGCAGCCGACCTTGTTGTGTAGCAACCACTGAAGCAGGAAGTTGTTCATCATGTGTTTAGCAACAGAAAGGCTGCGGACATCACGAGTTCAAATCGCAGACAAGGGTGAAGGAGGAGTGGCGCTACTCTCGCTCTCCTGTCAGTCAGAGTGATCGGAGGCATCTGTGAGCTCATGTATACGGCGCATTTAGCTGCTCTGTGATGTTACATAAGCAGCAGTTTGAAAAGATTCACGTGGCTCAGAGGAAGCGCGTGTTCCTCCTCATCCGGATCAGTCGGTAGCTGTTGTGTGACAGGGAGAAGCAGCTATTTGTAAAAATATTAAAAGTAAAAGTATTAAAATCACTCCTTAGTTGGTTGTATTTTCATGGTTTTTGTTCGCGTATTTGAAAATATAAAACAATCCAAACATTATGTGAAAAAAAAAAAACGAATGGCAGTGACTGAAATTAGGAGAAAAGGATAAAACATTCGTATTTTCATGACTTTTGTTCACCTATTTTTTTTTTCTTATCCTCAAAATATCCCAACATTGTAAAAATAAAAACTAAAATAAAATAAATCATAATTAACAGTTTTGTATTTTGATGGTTTTATGGTTAAGTCATTAAAAAATCCAAACCCAAGGGAAAAAAATGCAAGAAAGGAAATTGGATGTAATTTTCATAGTTTTAGGCGGTTAAAAAGAATTCCGCTTTTTAACCACATTTTTTGTTTCATGGTTTCGGTTTGCTTATTTTAAAACATTTTTACAGTTTTTTTTTCTTTAAAAAATAGTGTACAGTAGTTTTCGAAGTTATTGTTTCCATAGTTGAAAACATAATAAAAAAAAAAAAAAAAAAGTAAAATTTTATTTTATTTATTTTATTTTATTTTATTTGGTGTTTTTATGGGTCCTGTTTGCATAAAATCATAAAACATCTGCATAAAAAAAAATATTTTAAAAGAATTGTAATAAAAAAGAAGATCATACGTAACACTTTTCCTGGTTTTACATGGTAAAATATAAAAATACATTTTCATGGGCTTATTTTGCATGTTTGAATATGTTAAACTGTCTTGCTCCTATTCTTGTGAGGGTCTGATTACGCTAATCATCCCAGGGTAGTGACATGGACATGAAGAAAACTAACTAAACGTGCGTAATCTCAGTGCTTTCCAGTGTGAAGTTCCTCCTCGCGGCGTTTGCGCAGCGTGTGAGACATGTCTGAACTGTTTTGCTGACTGCAGCTAAATGGTCTCATCTTCACGAGTGAAGTTAACTGGAAGTCTGTGTTCTTCTGCTTCACCGTGTAACCATGTGGCTTTGTTTCCTGCTCCACTCTCGAGCGCATAACTCTGCTCCTATTGTTGAGGAGCTTGTGAGGAGGGAGCGGGAGCGGGGCAGCAGGGTTAGAGCGGTGGGCAGGTATTCATCAGGGCCCTGTGTGTGTGTGTGTGTGTGGTCATGCTAGTCAGCAGGCTGGCTTTTGTCCAGGCCCCAAAGGGAGTCATGCTCATGGTGCGAGGGGGAATTTTGTTTCGAAGGGGAAAGTCTGGGTGGGTTTTGTGAAATGGTTTTATTTGCCTACTTTATTATTTGAGGTACAATCTAAGCACTACGTATTAGCATGATTATATATCTAAAATGGTTTTATATGAGAAAAAAAAAGTTTAAAATGTAGGCACTGGGTTCCAGATGTGCATGAGCAGTGATTATTGTTAAAGGGAAGTACATCAGGTAGGTAATTTAGCAAGGTTTGTGAGGAAGGTGTGTGATCTATCTATCTATCTATCTATCTATCTATCTATCTATCTATCTTGCGCAATTCACTATTTAATCAGAGCAGTGATTACCACATTACACTGAATATGCTTCCCTGAGTATGTGAACTGATGTGTGAGAACTGTACATTTCTGATCACTTCTGAGCGAGCAGGAATTTTGAATTCGGCTGAATTTTGTAAGAAAGTCGCAAGATGTTTATGTCTTATTCACTATTCATTACTTATATATAAAACATAAAACTATTCTTCCTTTAATAGCCCATGTTCAATCAGAAGAAAAATCTTCAAAGTTAAAATTGTATATTTATTTACAATGAAAAAAAAATCTATAATCAAAACCCTTAAACCTGACTAAAGCTAGAATTATTAAGGACGACAAACACTGTGTTGTGCTGTTCTAGGAAAATAATCAACAATACCATGGTGTGATGAAGCGGAGTTACTGTTACCACCCTGAAGTTGATTATATCCCTAGAACCCCATGTCCTGATGTCTTTTATTCCTCTTATACCACAGCAAATGGCCAATTATTAAATTGTTTACTTATTAAAGAATGGCAGGTTCTTTTTATCTGTTTATAGTTACATTTAATGTCAGAGAAACAAGTTAGTTCCTGTTCTCACCTGCGTTATAGCATCTATAAACAGTCCTTCCTTCACCAGCGTCTTTTTTTCTTAGTTACCGAGAAACCACGAAGAAGCGTAAACTCCTCTGTCCTGAAGATGTCGGAGAACTTAAAGTTACAACTTTACCGCTTGGCTGTTACAAAGCACTGACACTGGAGACTCCTTCCATAAATGTTTAAAAAAAAAAAAAAAAAAAAAGTCTCCTTATAGAAAACTTCACCACATCAACAACGACATGTTTTGGCTGTTGAGCTGTTACTATAGAAACCATAACGTATTAGAACGAGTGCATTAATGTAAACCTACAGACTGTACTGTCAGAGCTGCTGTTATAGAAAATTCATCAACACCTACGGACCAATCAGAATCCAGCATTCAACAGTGCTGTGGTAGAAGGTGAGTCAGAGATGGGTCGTCATGCATGCCCAATCAAACTTCAGTATCAATCCCCCCAAACTTGGCATTTTTTAGTTCATTAGTAACCCCAGAGAGGTTAAAAGTTACGATTGCTGTAGTAATTATATTAAAAACAAACATTTTAAACTATAATCATGTGATGAAGGCAACACGTCTGTGCAGAAAACGGACCATGATGCTTTGATTATGAGTATGTAAATGCTAATTTAATTAGCATTAAAATATTAAATAACGTTATTATAAGTTTTTGAGTATTTTTTCCTCTGAGTTGCATTTTGGAACCAACAATCAGGTTGTTCTGGTCGGATTCCCAAGTGGCCCGTAGTGTGTGATTGTACCCATCATGAATACAAAATAGATGAATACACAGTGGTATACTTTACACAAAACTCAGAACAAAAACGGAAAGAAGACTCTTTCGTTCTTTTAACGGGAGAGAAAGAAAAAAAGTTTAGCATTACACCTTCAAGCTTTTCTTCATTTACAAATCTTTCTAAATCTCTCCCTGTGTCTTATCATCATCCATGTACATACTGTACAGTAGCACCCTGCTGGTGTGTTTATCCCTGTGTGTGTGTTTTAATGTGTGTGTGTGTGTGTGTGTGTGTGTGTGTGTGTGTGTTAGATCTCCAACTGTTCTTGATGAAGTCTATGTGCCGAGTTTCTCTCTGCTTGCGCAAGACTGCTTTAATAAATGAGGCTATTAGCATGACAAAGCTCTGTACTGAACAGAGGGCCGTGCCAGGGGGGGTCTTAACACACCTTTTTTTTTTTTCCTCAACACACACACACACACACACATACACATACACACACATATACATACACAGAATGCTGGACGGTGAAGAAGGAGGCAGGACAGGATGAAGACATGATCGTGAAGAGAAGAGCTGACACTTAAAGCTGGGTATACACACTAATTTACATACTCACACACACTCACACACACACACACACACACACACACACAAACAGATACAGTATGAAATGGAGTCTTGGTTACACTCGTCTATGTGACATGAAGTCCATTGCCATGAGGACACTTGTACACATATAGACCTGTGTGTGAGCCCCATCTGAGTTCTTTTACAAACACACACACACACACACACACACAAACACAGCAAGACAGATGTGTGGCAAGAGAGACAAAGAAGCATCTCAGTACGTGGGACAGAAGATACACGGAAACAGCCATCGTTCTTTCTCGTGTAAGTCCTCTTTCTTCATTGTATAGATTTTATTTTGTTCGTCCTCCTCACATGCCACTTTGTATTCATGTCGTTTGGAGAATGCAGAAGTT
This sequence comes from Pangasius krempfi, assembly GCA_037576825.1. Classification (NCBI taxonomy): domain Eukaryota; kingdom Metazoa; phylum Chordata; class Actinopteri; order Siluriformes; family Pangasiidae; genus Pangasius; species Pangasius krempfi. The sequence continues at coordinate 25,714,201 of CM074981.1, read as the reverse complement.
TAATGATCCTGCTGGTAAAAGCAGAACACTGTTTGAAAAATAGAGGAACTCTGACTCAGTTGGATGTTAGTGACTTTAGAGACAGTTTCATAAGTCTGTTCATATGTTGTTTCGTGTTAAAGTCTGGACCATTAAGAATTTTATTATCAATGTGGCTGATTTATTTAAGATTTTGTTTACTGGATGCTCAGAATTTTTTTTTACGACCTCTCATTCCTATCCTCTGTGCGTCTTGTTCCAGATGGGAAGATGTCTCCCGTCCTGCTGATAGCGATTTTGTCCATGGTAATCATACAGTTCATATTTCTGATACTGATAATTATAACATTTTGTTATAGATGTTCCTATAGATGGTCTGTTTTGGAAGGCGAAAGCTTCAGGGTCTCGAAAATAAGTAAATAATTTGCCTTAAGCCTTTGCCCCTTTAAGTAGGCTAACATTAAGTAACATAGATTTTTTGTAATAAATGGCTAAACCTGTTACTTAAAGCATTATACTTTTGTAAATTATATTAACATCTTTACTAATTTTTGTATTTTTACTATCACAATTTTACAAAATATTTAAAAAAATTAATTTAAATTTTAAATCACAGTCTTGAGGAACCTTGTGCTAAGGTACTTACTAGCTATGAAACCCGGAAGCTAATACAAGTGTTTAAATGTGAACTTCATGTATTTGAATTTTATATACATGCCATTAAATGTTTTTTTTTTGGTGTATTGAATTAATTTACATTTTTGCCAGTATTGTTTCTTTGTTTTGAACTTGTTAGCAGTAAACAAGTACTTTAAAAGTTAAAGTACAGAATTCAAAATTACAAGTTATGGATTTTAGATTAAAAAAAAAAAACGCCTGAAATCTCAGAAATTCAAATCACAACACTACAGATTTAATGTAAATTAGGCCAAAAGTTGAAAAGTAGTTAAAAGTCAACACTTTGAGTCGTCGAACTCAACATTTAGCCAATCACAGTCATCTGTCAAGCTCACGTCCATGAAGTGAAGAGAGGAGATGTGGATTAGAGTTAACTGGACACAAAAACATAAGATAATGAATTTAGGAAATAGCTAAGTTGCTATCTTTGGTTAGCTAATGATTGCCAGCAAGCTAACGTTAGCGTAGCCTAACTAGCCGGGACGTTACCTAAATAGTTACGCTGGAGACCAAGGGTTTTACATCACTGAAAAAAAATCCTCACTATTTGAGTAGAATACTGAAATTTGAAAACGTCTAGTTATCCAAGGAATCCTGGATGCTTCACCTTTCACCTCGTTCACATGAAATCTGTTATCATGAAATTTTGTTGTATATACTTAGGGTTCTGATTTTTTAACAATCTCAAAAAGGTAGCCCGTCATTTTTAATCAAATGTTTTAAACCCCTAGCAAGTTCAAAACAAAGAAGAAACCTTCATTTTATTTAATGTGACATGCATAATTCAAATATACAAAAAACATTTTGTATGTTCTTCGTTTTTATGTTCATGCTAGTCTTCTGAATGTTTCGCTTCGAAGACAGTAGACACTTCCAGCACTGAAACTATATCAACAGAGTCATTCCAAGAAGCAGTGTCAGAGAGGTGCATTGTGGGTGAGTTTTACAAAATCCTTTTGTTTTTCTACCACAATTCATAAAATATGAGGGATTTGATTGAATGTCACAGAATAGAATCTGTAACTGAAACTACTCACAAGTTACAAGATACAAACTAAAGCTCTCACGGTACAATGCTTGACATGGGGGTGGTACCCTGAAGGGTAGGTCTTTTGTTGCTTTAGTGTGCATGTGCATCTGGGACAGTGAAATATAAGGTACATAATTGGACCATAATTGGATGACTGTAGGACCTTTTGGGATACATTTCCAGTTTAACCTTTCTGTAACAAATGATTACGAATATGTGATCCTGATTGCATCATTCTAGTGTCCTTGAAAAAAGTGTACAATAAATCCGACGTAACCTTCTCCTCTGGTAGATTCCGTGGCCCTCCGTAACCCTCCGCTTCAGACCTCAGAGACTGTATTCCAGCTGGTGAATGCTTCCTGCAGCTTCGTCCAGGCTTTCCACTACTGCAAGAGCCACTTCAGCTCCCTCACCATTCAGGGTCAGCATGAGGATGAAGAGGGCATGAGGCAGGTTCTGGCTCAAGCCGGGATGCACCGTCCAGTCTGGGTCAGAGACAGCAACAAACCCAACCCCACCTCCGCACCGAGTCTTTCCAAACAGAGTAAGTTTCCCGAGAAGGTCTAGCTTCCAAACTGGAAAGGATGGTGGATTGTTGACTACAAAGCGCTGGACAGTGTTTAATTTAGCGACGCATTGATATTTTTTTCAGATGATGTTTTTTTGGGACTCAATACAGATTACAATACTGATACCAAAATGAGTAAACTACTTTGCATTAATCAATCAGGGATGTCATGTTTTTTAGTTCTGCTTATGTTTCCCTGGTTTACTTATTGGCCATGAAGAATATGTGTGTGTGTGTGTGTGTGTGTGTGTGTGTGTGTGTTCACACACTTATGCTATTAAGCTTATTCTATATAACATTAGCAAGTTCATTTTAAATGACGTGCATTAGCTATATAGTTGCTTAGTTGCCTTGGCCCGAGTAGGTTGGCAGTGGAGTAGAGCAGGATTTGTTCAAATTCAAAAAATGCTTCTGTACAGCTGTTAGGAAAGTCCCTTTTATAGTTTTTCATTGCGTCTGAATCCCTCTTTGTCGATGACCGATAGAGGGTGACCATCAGTAACAACCTACTGGCTAAGCGCTGTTATTTCCACTCACCTAGCATTGTCTGCATACAATCTTCTCACCTAGCCAGTGTTTGCTGTTAGTGATGAACTATAAGATGTTTAAGATGTTTTATGAGGTTACTTGTATTGTAGAGATTGTAACATGCTGCAGATATTTTCGCAGAGCACACTTTGTGTGCTTCACTTTGCCATTGTTATTTGTAAAATACATCTCGACCGCTGTCATTTTGTTTCATCGGTTGATTAGCAAGACCAGGCTTATGTCACATAGTATCACGTATTATTGGATGGTATCAGCATCAAAAGTATTTTTTAATGAATACAAGTAAATGAGCAGTATTAGCATTGATACATCGTGAGTTTAGTTCATAAATTGTGTATTTTTCCCCTCTTTTATTTCTGCGGCAGATGTTGTCCTCTCAGGATTGTCCTTCTCTGGCAGTTCTAAAGATGGATACGCCCGAGTGGAGGCCTCGTTCCCACCACTGTCTGCTGTGAGCGTATGCGTACGTGCCCAGTTCGCCCCGCACCATGAAGCGGTGTCGACTCTGTTCTCATACGCTGCACCCACCTTGACGAACGAATTCCAGCTCCGTGGATGCTTAGACAAGGCCAAGAGGCAGGTCCTGCTGGCCCTCATCATCCACGGAAAGCACCACTCTTACAAAGCTTGGTTTCCCAACAATGGTGACTGGCACCAGATTTGCGTTACTTGGCGGAAACGTGATGGACTTTGGGATATTTATGTGGACGGCGAAAAACGTGACTCAGCCTCGGACAAAGACTCATCCCGGGATATCTACGGAAATGGGATATTTATTCTGGGACAGGACCAGGATTCTTTTGGGGGGAATTTCACTGAACCATTTTTGGGGAACATGACGGATCTAAACATTTGGAATTCATGGTTGGCTGAGGGACAGATTCGGACACTGTTCACCTGTTCATCTGCCTCAAATCCGAGGCCTTTTTTCAGCTGGCACGAACGCAATTTGACTCTCCACACTGTTGTGAAGGAGATATCAGGGATGGTGCAATGCCCTGGTGAGTATATATACCTCAATCTCAATACTGCCGCTCTAGTAAAAGTGCAACAATTCAAGATGGAAGTATTAGTATGGCCCGTGTGCCAGTATGTTACAAAAGATGTAACGTAACCCCCATGGAAAGTAGGTTATTTGGTAAGAGTGTGAGGAATGAGGAGATAAAAGATGTTTACAAATCTTCAGGTTTGCTGCAGCAGAAACAGAAAGAGCAGGATTCCTGCCGAGTTCTGAATGACTTTGGTGGACCAAAATACAGCACGACACCTTGCTCAAACACTCATCCCTTCATCTGCAAAATCAGCAAAGGTTTGTATTCTGTCTATTTGTGGATGTGTTTGGATCCATTTATCTGAGGAATAAGCATCAAATTACCAGCATGTGTGATGTGCATCTATATGTTTGCATGTCCTTCAGACCGCTATCTGAAGAAGAAAGAGCTGGAGGAGTCGTTGATTTCACACCCAAGTTCCTTCATGCAAAACCTCATGAAACATGGCGTGGTAAGCATTCCACTTGTTCTTTCTTGGTCTCAACCAAGTTTGTACAAAATAATAAAGGCTTGATCTCAAAAAGATGTGATGGTTTTCAGTCGCAATCTTGACTCATTTGGATTCGATTTTGACTTGGCCTTGACCCTTTTAAGACACAGTCTTGACTCAATCTTGGCTAGTCCTGGTCTTGGACGTGACAATGGTGGTCTTGACTACAAACCTAATACCAAATACAGAGTTGTTTCCTGGACATGTGTACCAGTGGTCTAAGAATGATGACCAATACGCACCAGATAAGATTTCTCTGTATAAAGAGATAGGCATGCCTATATGAAGTACACATTAATTGATAGACTTTGTACCCATAACATGGCTGGCATGGTGGTGCAGTGGGCAGTGTTGCTGCCTGACAGCTCTAGGGTCCATGGATTGATCCTGAGCTTGGGTTGCTGTCTGTGTGGAATTTCGCATGTCTGCATGGATTTCTTCTAGGTTCTCTGATTTTCATTCACCTTCCAAAAACATCCCAGTATCTTGAATCGTTACACTAAATTGCTTCCTAGGTGTGAATGTGTGGTTCTCTGTGATGGACTGGCATCCCATTCAGAGGGTATTCCCACCGCTACCTCTTTCCCTGTGTTCCCAGGATAGGCTCCGGATCCACCGAGACCCTGCCCATTGTAAAGCACTTACTGCAAATGAATGAATGAATGAATACCCATAACACGCATGAAGTCTACAGTCTCCATACACTGTACAGTCATTTAAAAAGTTCTTTTAAACATTGTCTATATTTTCCACCATTTTTAACATGGCCGATTCTTGGTTCCAGCTTGTTTAAGGTGGATGATAATACAAAAGACTGCTCTAAAATATTTAAAAGATGCTGTATTCTTTCCTAGTATGGGAATATGCAATCCATAAGAAAAACACGACATTCATTCATTCCAGAAATTAATGAATTCCAGAAAAACGACATACATTCATTTCAGGAATGTAGTGACCGGTCAGAGTGACCACTTTCCTTACTTTGGCCCAGGAGTTGTTGGAAGTTGGCCATTTCCCCCCCCCCCAAAAAAACACATTTCACAATTAAAAAGAGGCACATTCTGGAAATGATCCACTAGACGTTCATGAACTAGAGCTCATTCATTTATCTTCAGTACTCTGCTGCACGACTGTGTCAATCTAATGATCCAATCTAATTTCTCCAAAATTTTCCCTCAAAATATGGACAGTCTTTACAGGTTCTGTTGCTTCAAAACATGGTTTTCATGCCAAGTGTCAGTGTGAAAATCCTTTTGGTTTCAGACCACCAGCGATATCCTCGGTATGCCTGATGCAGATGACACCTGGCCTGGAGTCTCTCATCTGCTTAATGTCTCTGAGTCTTACCTGCGGGAGTCCCAGGGCCAACTGGAGAGCAGGGATGTTCCATCTCTGCTTGGGATGCTGTCTCGAGTTGCCGAGCTGCCAACCACAGGCGACCAGGGCCACACGAAGGTACACGCACTCAGCCGCAGCTTCATCAGTCTGGCGGATACACTCATGAGTGAGGAGAACATGGACAAATGGGAGAACATCAGTGAGGTAAAACCATTGAAGTGCATGTTATTAAAGAGTACAGCCATAGACACAATGATTGTTTGGAGAGTTTCTAATTAAAAGTGCTAAATACAGGTCTTTGTGTTTAGGTTGTTAGTGGACCAATGGTTGTGGTGCAGACCATCGACCGCATGACGTCTAACCTCAGCCCGCTGCTCCTGGGGGGCACAGACCACGTGCAAATAAACAGTAGCAATATTAGTACGTCTCTCAGCAGTCCCCTTCATTTTTTACATTTACTCTTGTTTAAAGTGTATATTATGTCTTACCATTATGATCATCAGAGGATCTCTGTATAACCATGTCTAATTCAGGGCTGCAGGTCAAACACAAGAACGTGTCTGAGAGTTCTCATGGATCAGAGTTCTGCAGTTTCGGCACAGCCGGTCCCACGGGTCTGGACTGCATCTCCGTTCCTCCTCAAAGCATGCAGGAGCTCCACAATGAGGGTACATAAACACTTCCTACAGCTCTCTCTGTATTACATTTAAATTTAAATTTCTTCAAAAAAAAATTAGTCTATAGTGATTTGGTTCAGGCTTTAGCAGATCTTACTGTAGACATAAATATTAAAGACCTACATAGGCGGCAGAGGACGCAATTCTAAGGATACTAAAAAGATCATAAAAATGGCTCATACATATGCCCCTTAAACTCCCAGGATGATGATAGTTCTAAACTCTCATTCCTCACTCTTAAAACTAACTCATTGAGTTACTGAACAATTAATAGTGCCTACTAAATAACGTCACTACTTAAGCCGGAAGTTAATTCTAGTCTAATCTAGCAAGCTAATAACGCTATATAATGCTTAGTCAACTTTGCTAATCACCCTAATCACGCACAAGTCTTAAAACTTTCAAAGCGATGAAATAGAACTGTATACGTGAAATGTTTTGCTACAGCACTTAAATTGTTGCTGTAAAAATATGGTATTTTTTGTTATATGTGCGTGGGAGTGTTCATTTCACAGTACAGAAAGTGAGGCGCAGTATGGCAGCCAATGACTTCATGGTGTATGTGTGAATAAAATTAAACATATGTGTGTGTGTGTACGTGTTCAGGCTTCGGGAAAGTGACTCTGTTAAACGCGTGGTACGGCTCCTTGAGGCCGCTTTTGAATGGAGAGGAGAACATCACGCTAATCCCCATCAGCACTGACGCCTCTTTCAAGTAAGCCTCATTCAATTAACTTTATAGCACAGCGCTGCTGAATTCTTGATTCTGATTGGTCAGAATGCGTTGACGAGTATTAAAGCACTCGTTCTAAGGCGTTATCGCTTCTACAGTAACAGCGCATTTACAGGGACTTGTATGGTGGATGCGTTACGTAATTTAAGACTTATAATACCGTAGAGCATCCACCATAACCAGATAACGCCTTAGAACGAGTGCTTTAATAATAAACCTACTAAAATAAACAAGAAAGACGTATAGTTGTTAACATGGTGGAGCTTTCTGTAAGGAGACATTTAGCATTTTTGGAAGGAGTCTCCAGTGTCAGAGCTTTGAACAGGACTTTATGTTTTCCGGGTTCTCACCAACATGACATGCTGCATTTCTTTTGGCTGATTAACTTAGCTTGTTTGTTCCTCAACATTAAATGTAACTATAAACTGAATAAATAAATAAATCAAGTGAAATAAACGAACATTATTATTGTATTGCTGTGGTATAAGTGGAATAAAACACTTATGTGTTTTATGTGAATGTCATGTCATAGGAAAATAATAACCTCAGCGCTGGTTACAATAACTCGGCTTGATAATTTTCCTATAACAGCACATCCCCCAGTGTTGTATCCTCACTTGGTAAAAGTAAGGCTAATCCGCTAATGCTAATTAGACAAGTTGTGATGTATGTGACTGTGTGTCAGATATAAGGGGACAGTCCTGGGCTCATCGCTCATTTCCAGCACAGTGATGGCTGATGGGAAGTTCGTCAGTCTGGGTGTGCAGTATACACTCCGCCATCACACTCAGGTAACCTTTTTAGTCGAAATCGAGATTTTATTTATAAATTAGTTAAGACAACAGTATCATGGCTTAACAAATCTCACTCATCTTTCTTTAGAGCACTTCAGCGATTCATCATGAGCCGATCTGTGCCTTCTGGGATTTCGAGCTCCTGTGAGTGCGTGTGTATTGATCTATTAATGATTCTGTCGATGTAGTCGTTTTCTAACATGCTTGTGTTTTTTTTCATTGTGGCTCCTCAGGGCAGAGGATAGAGGAGGATGGTCAACGGATGGCTGTGAGGTCATTTCCTCACAAAAAGACAGAACTTCCTGTTACTGTAACCACACCACCAACTTTGCCTTGCTCCTGCAGATTTATGAGGTTCAGGTAAGGCTTGATGAAAAATAGTAATGCAGATCAGGGAGTTTGGACACTTATCGACCGCTACAACATGTTTTACATGTAATCCTATGGGATGTGGCTGGTTTTAATTCCTAATTTAGTCTTGGTCTCCAAGACACGTGAAGCCAGCCAACCATATCACAGTCAGCTGCTGCTCATGCTTCATCACAGGGCAGCGTAACACACTCAGAGGAAAGCGCTATCCCCCTCTTCCACATACACGAGCTCACAGGCACCCACGATTGGCTAGTATCACTCTATCACTGTGATAGACAGGAGAGAGAGGGAGAGAGAGAGAGAGAGTATGCCCCTATTTAGTTAAACACAGTAAAACGCTGCATTAAAAGTGTAATAAATGGTGGTGAATATTTGTAAGGATACTATTAGCACCATGATAAAACACAGTGTGTTTGACTCTGCGTGTGTGTGTGCGTGTGTGTGTGTGTACGTGTGTGCGATCTGCAGCGCACTCCGGAGGATGTTAGAGGTTTACAGATCCTGACCTTCGTCGGCTGTGGAGTGTCTCTTTGTGGACTGATCTTCACCTTCATACTCTTCATTGCTGTCAGGTGAGAGCAGCCAGGGTGTGTGTATTTCATTATACACTCATACATTCAACGGACACTTTATTAGGTTGCTTTACTTTGTAGCTACATTCATTAGACCATGTGTTGCCATGCAGAAAGTATTGCCCCCCTCTACCCTGTACATCAACGGAAAGAGACCACCACCGAGTGGATATTATTTAGTTAGACACTAAATCTGCTATTTCATGTGTGTTGATCATCTTCTAGAATTCATCAGGTGTTTAAAGCCTGCAATAACTCTGCTGTACCTGATACACACACACACACACACACACACACCATGTCAATGTCACTGTTCTGCTGAAAATAAACCACCTTAGGTATAATATCTCCTCAATTGTGCTCATGTATTGGTCCATGTCCATCGCAGGGACATCCGGGGTCTGACATTTAAGAAATGATGACTTTAAGCAAGAGAAAGAAAGTTAAGCCAAAATATTTGGGAGGAGTTCATAAAAATGTAATGATTTAAATATACAGTAAACATTAAAATGTTTCTCTAATCTTGTCGGATAGATTTTACTTTTTTAGATATTACATTTTTTAGACTTCAAAAATGACATTAAATAAGCAAGTCAGTGAAACACACAGCTAGGATGCTTGTACTGAATGCTGAATGTCATTTACACCCTCTGTGTGTGTGTGTGTGTGTGTGTGTGTGTGTGTGTGTGTGTGTGTGTGTGTGTGTGTGTGTGTGTGTGTGTGTATTTCCTGCTTTGTGTCTCCCTCTAGTGTCCCAAAATCTGACCGCACCACAGTGCATAAAAATCTGATAGTAGCCTTGGCTGCAGCTCAGTTTCTCCTCATCTTCAGCTACTGGGCCTCTGCTAACCAGGTACTTTATAGAATTATACAATGATAAGAAAATGTAAAAAAAAAACATGTAAAATACTGTTCATAAGATGCGAAGCAGAGTTACTGTGGAATATTTTCCTGTACCAGCAAGCCTTCTTGTGTCACAGTCATTTCCCGATGATTACAATTTTATATTGATTAAGAATGACACATTATACTTTTCATCCATTTATACTTTACATTTAACTCGTCACGTTAAACACATATACATTTAAACATATTTAGCCTTAGGATAGGGATTTTAACCCAGAAATGTAAAATTATGACTCAAAATCTTGACTTATTATCTCAAAAATCTGACTTGTTATCTCAGAATTGTTACTTATTATCTCAGAAATCTGCCTCATCTCAAAATTTTGACTTATTACCTCAAGATTTTAACTTATCATCTAAAAATTCTGACTTATCTCAAAATTCCAACATTGTCCCAGAATTCTAGCTTATTATCTCAAACTTTTTACTTACCTAAATTTTTTTTTATCTTATCTCAGAATTCTGACTTATTATCTCAAAATTCTGGCTTATCAACGAAATACTTGTTATTCATTTACACTTCCATTTAATGATACAGAACGTCTGTGAAATAAGTTCCTGTTCTCACTTATGTTATAGCAGCTAGAAACAGTTGTTCTCTCGCCAGCCTCTCTTTCGTTCCCTTTCTTGAAGTTATGACAAAAATAAAACGACGTGGCACGTTACCAAGAAACCGTAAATCATAAACGCCTCTGTCCAAAGACTTAGCTGCACCTCTGACTGTTACAAAGCACTGACACTGGAGACTATTTCCATAAAATTTAAATAAACATCTCCTTACAGAGAACTTCAGCATATCTACGATTACACACATTTTTAAATCCGTTTATGTGAAATGTGCCCTGTACAAGTCCCTGTGAACGAGCTGTTGCTATAGAAACGAACGTATCAGAAGAAGCGCATTAAAATAAACCTGTGATGTGCAGCTGCTGTACTGTCCGAGCTGCTGTTATAGAAAATGAATCAACACCTTCTGACCAATCGGAATTGAGAATTGAACAGTGCAGTGGTATTTTGTAGGAGCTGTGTTTGTTGGTGACGGCTCTCCTTCACCTGTTCTTCCTGGCCTCGTTCTGCTGGATGCTGGTTGAAGGGCTGCTGCTCTGGAGCAAAGTCGTCTCTGTGAACATCAGCGAGGACAGAAGAATGAGATTCTACTACGCCCTGGGCTGGGGTGTGTGTGTGTGTGTGTGTGTGTGTGACCAATGTTTATTTGCGTTCTTTATCACTTCCTGTTCTATACATTTAGATAGACTACTGAACACTGATAATGATAAGTATGTAACTGGGTGGTAATTGTGTTTGCGTGTGTGTGTGTGTGTGTGTGTGTGTGTGTGTGTGCCACTCCCAGGTTTGCCAGTTGTCATTGTCTCTGTAACCTTGACAGTGTCGCTGAAAAAGTACAAGGCGGAGCAGCACTGCTGGCTCAACACAGAGTCTGATATTATTTGGGCTTTTGTGGGGCCTGTACTGTTTGTTCTAACGGTAAGTGTGTGTGTGTGTGTGTGTGTGTGTGTGTGTGTGTGTGTGTGTGTGTGTGCGGCTGAGATATGCATGTGTATGTTTTGGTTATTTCGAGTTCTACAGTCACATCTCTTCCTGCCTCTCATTTTAAGGTCAACACTGTGGTCTTGTGCCGGGTCGTCATGGTAACCATCTCTAGTGCACGGCGCCGGGCCAAAATGCTGGCACCAAGCTCCGCCTCCAAATCAAAGCCCCTGGATCTGACCTGGTGAGGCTCCTCCCCTTTCTTGATTTCTGCACCTTAATGCATACAGCAATGTGAGGACGTTTAAGCTGTTGTTCTACTTTAGTAAAGGAACTTAATTCCAGGAAGTTTAGCCCAGGAACATTTTAGCCAAGGAATTTTAGCTCAGGAACTCTAGCCCATAAACGTTAGATAGAGAACTGAAGTCCAGGAACTTAAGACAGACAAGTTAATTTGGATAATTTCATCCCAGGAAGATATATAATTTAATTCCAGGAATGTCATCTAGGAACTTGATTCCAGTAGCTTAGCCTGGGAACTTTAGCCCAGGAATTTCATTCCAGGAAATTTACCCCAGGAACTTGTGATAAAGAATTTAATTTAAACCCAGGAACTTTAGCCCAAGAACTTAATTCCAGGACTTTAGTTCAGGAACTTATGATAAAGTATTTAAATTAAACCCAAGAATTTTATACTTAAACTTTAGCCCAGGAAATGAATTCCTGAAATTGTAGCCTAGGAACTTAATTCTGGGAACTTTTAAGCTTATCTCAAAATTTAAACTTATCTCAGAATTTAAACTTATCTCAAACTTCTGATGTATTATCTCAGAATATCAACTTATTATCTCAAATTTTTAACTTATTGTCTCAAAATTCCAAAATATCTCAAAATTTTTACTGATTATCTCAAAATTTAGCACAGGAACTGAATTGCAGTAAAATCTTCCTTTATTTTTTAAATACCTTTTTAGAATTTTTAACTTGTTATACCAAAATAATGAATGATTTAATGATTGTGTGATTTTCTGTGTGTGATTTTATTTATTGTGTGAGCACAAAACCACATACAGACCATAACGTTCTGGTCTGGTTTTAAATGGTTTTATTTAAAAAAACAATGAGTAAAACCAATAAGGCAAAATCCCACCTAATCTTGTCTGGGTGACATCATCAGTTTCTATTCCAGGTTTCAGTTTTCCAAGAAACATTAAGGCAGACATATAGTATACACACACACACACACACACACACACACGCATGTACGCAAACACACCATCCCATTTTCTCTGCTCCTTTTCATCGGCTCTGGTCGGCCGATAATTGCTACATTTATTTCCACACCACTTGAGACTCTTCAAGCACCGCTGATGTTATATAAAATTGGCGCCTTGCGTCCCATCATCAAAATCGAAAATCCTCAGTGACAAATTGAAGCAAACAAGGGCACATTGTTCCAGTGTGCCTACAAAACACTCTGGCGTGTGCCGTGGGCTGTGATGTGCAACTGAATAGAAAGAATAGCATTAAGAAAGTAAGAAATCGCGGAGGCCTTGAGCACAGCATTACAACTGATGAAGGTTACAACCATGATGAGTGAGTGAGTGTGAGTGTGTGTGTGTGTGTGTGTGTGTGTGTGTGTAAGGCATGACACTCCAGGTAAAAATGATTATTTTTGGTCAATAATTTTTCAGATTTTTGGATCTATAACACGTCTACTCTAAAACTGTAGTGATAAAATATCAACAAAAAAAAATGTTTACTTAACAGTTTTTGTCCACTCATGGCCACCGTATTATCTGAAACTTAGCTACTTTGAAGAAGGTTTGAAGCTCCGCCCACTTCACCAACACGTCATGTCATATGTGAAATGCTGTATATATAATATAAATATCAAGTATCATGTGTTGTTATGATATTTATGCCAATTTGGTTTATAAATATTATAAACCAGACTTATTAGTATGGAGAAACATACTGAGTTTTAATTTTTCAAGTCATTTTTTTTTTAAGTCATTAAGTCATTTTTAATTTTTATTGAACTTTCTTAAAATCATTTTCTGAAATCTCAGTTTGATCAAATCTCATTGATGAAATATTACATGTTCATTGCTGTCTCTAAGTAAAAGCTCATTAGTGGGGAGTTTCCCAAGATGCTGATTATTGTTGGCTTTGTGATAGAATGTAGTCAGAAAAAGAAAATAAAAGCAATTATTAAAACAATAAAAAAAATAATGATTATTAATGGAACTTTCTTGGTAAAATGGAAAAGAAATAATTTTCCAGCAAACTGTTCAACGTGTTAATACTGGAATGAAAATGAATGAAGTGGATGAGGAGGAAACTGGAGAACCTGGAGGAAACCCATACAGACACGGGGAGAACATGAAGTTCCACACAGACAATGCTCAGGATTGTTCTTTCATTCAGTGTGTGTGTGTGTGTGTGTGTGTGTGTGTGTGTGTGTGTGTGTGTGTGTTTTTGCAGGGCGGCGACGCGGCCTGTCTTGATTCTGATGCCGGTTCTGGGTCTCACGTGGCTGTGTGGTGTCCTGGTGCACCTGTCTGTGGTACTGGCCTACCTGTTTGTTGCACTTAATGCCTTCCAGGTAACACACACACACACACACACACACTGTTCTGGCACTATATTTGCTCATTAGCCCCCCTTTAAAGTCATAACTCAAAGAAACCCGTCTTTTTTAAAGCGAGCTCGCTTTTTTCATCCTTTCCTTCCTTCCATTTCATCCTCATCTCTCTCCCTTCCTCCAACTCTTTCCTCCCTTTCTCTGTCTCTCTCTCTCTCTCTCTCTCTCTCTCTCTCTCTCTGCGAGCCTGGCCTTCGATTGACCTCGCTCAGGGCTTGTTAATTTAGATTTACGGTGTGTGTGCGGAGCAGAGAGATAGAGAGAGGGGATGGGAGATAGAGAGGGAGTAGGAGGCTCACGACTGGGTTCCGTGTTTGGAAGGAAGCCGTGCTGATATAATTAGCCAGAGGGAATCTATCACTGCTGTGCTGTGCGCTGACTCCTGATCCGGGGCCGGAGAAACACGGGATTTGGATCAGGGACGAAAGGAGAATCTGTTTCAGACTTTTCACTGGAAAAAAAAAGTGTGTGGAAGTGTGTTTGGCTCGAGAGGTTCGGCTCTGAGAAGTTTAGACGTTTTTAAGCTGTGCAAAGCTTTGAGCTTTTAGAATCAGTCCATTTCTTTTATTATAGTCTTTCTTTCTTTCTTTTTATCATCCATACTTTCATTCTTTCACTCTTTCTTTTTTCTGGCATTCTTCCATCCATTCAGTCATTCATTCATTCGTTCGTTCGTTCATTCATTCATTTGTTCATTCATACATTCTATCATTTGTTTGTTTTTCTTTCTTTCCTTTATTCGCTTTTTCAGAAATGTTCTTTCATGCTTTTCATTCATTCATTCTTTCTTTCTTTCTTTCATTCTTTCTTTCTTTGTTTCTTTCTTTTGTCCATTCATCCATAATTTCTTACCTTTTGTCTTTAATTCTTCCATTCATTCTTAATGAATTATTTCTTTTCATTCTTTTGTTCAATCTTTCTTTCATTAATGTGTTCTTTCTTTCTGTCTTTCTTTCATTACTTCTTTCTTTTCATTCATTCTTTCACTTGCAATTTATTATTTGATTTATTCATTCATACATTTTCTTTATTTGTTTTTCTTCCTTTTTAATGCTCTTTCTTTCTTTCTTTCTTTCTTTCTTTTGCTCATTTATTCTTTCTTCCTTTCATTAATTCTTTAATTGGTTTGTTCATTCATTCTTTCATTCATTCATCCTTTCTTTCATTCTTTCATTTGTCTTTCATTCATTATGGTTTTCATTCATTTGTTCTTTCTTTCTTTCTTTGATTTGTTATTTCATTCTTTCTTTCATTCAGATGTTTTTTTCCTTATTTCATTGGTTCTTAAATTCATTCTTTAATTTCCTTCCTTCCTGCCGAGTAGGAGCTGATGCGTGATACTGATGTGACGTCCTCACACTAACCGAGTTTCCCTCTCTCTGATTATCATTTCATTTTTTGCGATTCGTTATTGAATGATGACACACACGCCGGTCTCTCTCGTTTCGTCTCCGCAGGGTTTGTACATATTCCTGGTGTATGCGGTTTACAACAGCGAGGTAAGAATGCATCTTTCATGCTGGTGTTTTGGTGTAGATGCTACGTGCCGGAGCGCCATGACTCTCTGTACGTTTGTTCGCCAGGTGCAGAACGCTATAAAGAGAATTCAGGAGAAGAGGAAAGCTCTGTCATTTACTGTAAGAAAGACAGTAATGTTATTTATTTAATTTTATTTACTGATTCATTTTCGAGAGTAATATTAGCTAACTACAAAGATAGCCACCTATTTAGCTATTTATGTTTAGCTTCCACTCAGTGTAACGCTCCCAAGTTTTTTGTGCTATTTAATAGCTAAGGATTGTTTTTAACTAAATGCCTAGTCCTCATTGCAGTTTCTGGTCTTGCAGAATTGCTCTCAGCCAATCAGCTTCTTGCCAACTCAGAGGACTCCTGGTGCATCATGGGTAGACAGCTTGCCCACCCCTTCCAGCCCAGAGAGCAGTAGCTCCAGTCACATGACCAACTCCACAGCCAGCTCGTTCGTCATTAAGAACGGTGTGTGTGTGTGTGTGTGTGTGTGTGTGCGCGTGCGCGTGCGCGCGCGTGAGTGAGTGAGTGTGTGTTAGACTGTGAAGTTTGCAGTGTTGTCAATCTCACATTTTCTCTGTTTTTATCATTGTCTCTCTAGAAAGTTTCGGAAATGACAAACTTGTAAGCTTCTCATTAAAACCGACTTTGGAAAATCCAGTAAGCACACACACACACACACACACACACACACACACACACACAATTAAACCACATTGTGTTCACTTACCATATGGTATTTGTGAAGTTAATTATTTATTCATAGATTTACTGGTTTATGTGCAGTAATGAATATTTGTTTAAGCCCCGCCCCCTCGGCTCCCTGCTGCCTTGACCCCTCCCTCCCTTCCCCCAAATCATTACCTACAGTAGACATTTCAGTGGAAATCCTTGCGCTTTTAAATGATGAGTTCTTGCAGCATAAGCAGTGTTTCATAAAATCTCATGTATGCAAAACTGTAATCACAGCATGAACACCGAAAACATTTAAATTAGGATTCATGGTAAAAGTGTGTTAAAATGTAAAGCTTGGTTAACACTTGTTACAATCAAAGATATGACTTTCTGAATATAAATACAGTACATATAAATACTTTTGACAGGAACATAACTTCATACTAATCTCTTCTCCTCCTCAGGCAGTTCAGCTGATGGCCTTCAAACCCTCAGGTAATGTCACAGAAAAGCTGAAGGACTCAGGATTTGGCAACACTTACAGTCATTTAAGTAAACACATCTAGTCGTAAGAATTTGTCCAAATCAGCTTGTATGAAAAGCTCTGAATGGTTAAGGTTAGGGGTTAATAATCATAGACGTTCTTCCTTCATTTGTATGAAATCCACCCTCTCGCACACACGGGCTGTGTATATTTTGTGTGAGGTTGTGTTGCACAGATGTACAGTTGTATTAAGGGTTGAACTCTAGAGGGTGCTGTATTCGCTAATACTAACAAATTCACCTGTGAAGGTTCCCACGTAGATGTTTAAGTCTACATAAATATTGCAAAACGTATTAATGAGATTTGAATAACATTCAACGTGTGTGTTTTCTTACAAAACCCAAAGAGATTAAATCAAAACACCTGATTAAATGTACTGTTGCATGAAGGTGAGATGTTATTACATAAAACTGGTTTAGGGTGAGACAAAGCGTATTCAAAGGCTGTCTACATAGAATGGAAGAGAATGGAATAGTATATAATGGTATAGAGTACAGTAGAATAGCGTGGAATAGTATATAATGGTATAGAGTACAGTAGAATA
>CM074981.1:25681553-25695042 GCA_037576825.1 Pangasius krempfi | reverse complement strand
GAAAATGAATCGATACCTTCTGACCAATCAGAATCCAGAATTCAAGTAAATTACAGCTTAATCGTTTTTGCTGTTAATAAATATTAAGTCAGTATTGCAAAGTATCAGCAGGTACTCAGAGTACCTAAAAAAAACAAAAAAAACAACCAATAACAATAAAAGTACATGCAACAGATATATTTGTGAACACGTCATATTGTCTCTTTCATTCCCGGGGTCTTTATATCGGACTTTCAAACAAACACACAAATTCACGAGTCAAAGAAGAAAGGGGAAAAAATCAATTCTTCGCCATATGAGGTGCAGTTGAAGCCAATCATTTTCCTAAAAGCAGGACAAAGCGAAGAGGGGAACTAAAGGAGTGTAAATAGGGCCGAGGAAACACACTCTCGCTTTGTGGGCTCACAAAAGGACGGCAACATGTGTGAATGTTTTCTGACCTTCCCATCACGCTTCTTTAGAACGCCGCTGGAGAGTCTCTTAGAGACAGTCTGGAGGACGCGCCTTTCTCCACAGCACTCGAATGAACGTGTGCATTCAAAAGCCATGTGCACACACACACACACACACACACACACACACACACACACACACACACTGGCACTCCCTTCTCCTCCAGTGCAGTCGGGTTTGTCTGCAGCACACGCTTTTGGAAAAATGAATTGCCATCCGCGCTATAATTTCATTTCTTTATTTCACATTTTGATAAGAAATAAAGCACTTTGCAGTCAGATAATGTGGACAAGCACAAAAGATTATTTTTTTTTTTTACGTAAATGAAGTATTTCCGTATTATAAGATATCACCTCTGTAGTTACCTACCTCTGTAGTTTATTCATTAGTTAAATAAATACTATTTCTGTCTTCAGCTTCATAGCTTCGTAGGTTGACCTCTAAGCGTTTCTGAATAACCACCGTCTAAACAATACTGATGCTGATTGTAACTAGAAAGGACAGAACACGTTTTTACAATTACACTCTTCCAGAGAAAAACACGAAGAAAATAAAAGAAAAAAAGAGAGAATAGAAGTGTGATTTCGACACATTACCACGTATAAATACACAAACGTTAGCGTGAAATTGCATTTTTTTTTTTTTTTTATTAAAGTCCCAGTCAGGATGCGTGTGCACAAAGATACTCGAGCTGCAGGAAACTGAATAGAAATGGAACGTGGGTTTGTCTGAAATGTGGAAAACATATGGCGCAGTGATTCTCCTGCTATCCTGATTGGGGCTTCAAACGCACGCACTTACTCACAGTATTTGTCAGTATTTTAAAAAGAGAAAAGAGATGAAAAGGATGCGCAGGTGGTTGATGAAATAATGGACACCAGTGGAGAAAGGATCCACAATTACATATCCACATTTTAGGAACACCCTCAGCACGTTGCTTTATGTCCACCTAGGTGTGTTCTGTTTAGCTGTTACCTTTAACGCAATCTTCTATTTTTGTATTAACCTCATTACTGCAAGTTTTCCTTTTTTGAAGAGTAAGGTAGTAATTGTCATTTAATGGCACACCTGAAAATAATTTTTCTGTATTAAACAATCAATTCTTGCATATGGCATTTCAAGAAGAAGAAGAAGAAGAAAAAAAAAAAAAAAAGACAACAGAAAGTGCCTTCGATTTTACCTTCAGCAAAAAAATTCCTGATTTTAATATGAATATGATTTGAATATGTAAATGTCTCCAGCCTTACACTCTCCCTTCCCGTTCTGTGGGACACAAACTTGCACTGTCCAGCGTGGAAACGTTAAAGCTGAAGCTCGCTCACAGCGATAGTGTGCAACAGGCAAGAGGGGAAAAAAAAGAAAAAGAAAATTTCTTTTTAAAAATTTAAGAAACAGAGAAAATAAAAAGAGAATTTCTGCCCGTTTCTTTAGTTTGTAACGTTGTAGCTCTAACTAAAAGCAATTACCACCTCAAGGAATCCATAATTAAGCCTTGATGATGAAAAACGCTCAATAAACTTTTAACCTTCCACGTATCAGTAATATCACATTTTCCAGAGCTTGGAACTGTAGTGTTTTATCTGACAATTTTAAGATTTTATCGATCCTGCAATATTTCAAGGTCAAAGCAGATACAAATTTTCAACTGTCTACCATAAGTTATACATATAAGCAATATTCTGGTGAATTCAGTGGCATGTAAATAACATATTTTAAAAGACAAACTCACAAAAAGGTCAGAGCGAGACGAATAATAATTTGCTAACAAGCATTTTTTCCCCTCAATACCAGCTCATGTACAGTGCATATCAAATACGTACACTGGCATGTCCAAGTTGTACTATATCTATCATAAATGTGGGGAAATAATAAATAAAAAATAAAAATAGCACAGAATACAGAAGCACTCTTGTTGTACTTGTACAATGACAATAAAAGTATTTGTATTTTAACAAAAGGCTTTATCAATCAGAGGACATTTTCCTCTTTGATGAATCACTTGTGGCAATTTACTATAGATTTTTACTCAACATTTTCACAGTATATCACGGGCAAACTACAAAAATGAGGCCAGCCGAGACGATTTCAGGGGCTCCCAAGCTCGTAAATTGCTCAGAAATTGTGTCATTATCAAAAAATACCCAGAAAACAGGCTGTCGAAACTATTTTTCTATATTTTTTTTTCAAGTAAAAAAAAAAAAACCCAAGGCATTATAACATCGTACGAATTAGTGATCCCGACACATAAACATGCAATTACAATTAAATCTGAGAAAACTTGAGATATTAAAACTACAGCCAAAACCCTGAAAACGAATGCCTAGCATTTGTGACTTAGCAAATTGCTCTCTCGTGTATGTGTATCAGTTTTGAAATAAGAGTCTGCAACGTTTTGCAAAGTGAGCCGCATAAATGCATGCTTTCTCTTGCGGCCCGAGCTTGAATGAGAAATGAATGCAGGAATTTTGAAAACTGTTCACTTTGTGTCAAAGCGCTGAAAATATTATTCACAGTTCAGTTCACCGCACAGTGGCGTTTTGGTTTGGAAAAACTCGGAATGAAAAAAAAAATAAAAAATGCTTGTTAGCGACGTTAAAATACCGTAAGGAACCATAAGAGAGATTAAGCCTTCAAAGATTCGACCAAAATTCTGTTGTTGTTTTTTTCTGGCGCTTCCACTTTTTCACCTCCTTCATAACATTATGTCTCTTAAAGGAAAAACTACGAAAATGAAATATTAGTCCAGAATGAAGCGCTGATGTGAAACATGTTCAATAAACATATAATATTCCGTAATACTACCAAAAAATAGGAACTCACAGTGGCTATATAATGATCAGCAATTTCATTGTCCAAACTGGAAATGATATCTTGCCACTAGGCATGTGCCGATAATTGGTAATATGCTATATCATGATATACATTATATTGTCGCCGTGGAGACGGCATAACAGTATTTTCGGCCAGGTAAAAACTGAACGGAACATTTTGAAGCCACGTATCCTCAATCCCATAATTGTGGTCACCACAACGGAAAGAACTGTCATTCCAGCTGAAGTGCCAGCCAAGACAATGTTTAAATATCGTGACAAATATCATAAAGCTCAATTAGTTTCCATGGCAACTAAAGATCGGCACATGCCTACTAGCCACACACGATGCACAAACGACATCAGATACGGTGTTAATAGCACTTAAGAAATAGAAAAGCTCCCAGTGTCCTTTAGCTTTCGCGGCTCAGTGGTGATCCCATGCACACCCACACGCACACACACCTCTGATTCAGACGGTGGTGGCTCTCTTGGCGTGCAGCATCTCGATGAGCAGGTTGTTGCAGGGCACGTCTCCGCTCAGGTGTTTGGAGCTCAGGTACTCCTCGGCCTGGGCGCTCAGGGCGCGAACCTCGGGCAGCCGCAGCACCAGCTGACTGAACCTGTCCACGTGCTGAGGGTACGAGGTGAGTGTGTATTCCAGCAGAGCACTGTTCACCTGCTCCTGCACGCTCTCCACCAGTGCCTGGTTCTCCAGCAGCTTCACGTCTGCAGAGATTGGGGATGAATACAGAGTCAATATAGAATCTGTAAAAAGAAGACCCTTGTCTCGTGCTCTATTTTATCTGCTGTTCTAATTCTCTAAATCTAAATAAATATGATTTATAAGGATGTTTTTTGACAGTGAATATAAAGTACTTTTCTTAGTTGCTCTAGATTGTCCTGGGCATCTCCTGTATAATCTGAAAATGCGAATATAAATGCCATAAGTATATGTATAAATTATATATAATATAATATATAATATAATATAATATAATATATAAGTCTCATATGCGTATAAGATAAGATAGACTTGATTGATCCTGAAGGAAATTTTTACGCCAACTTACTCAAGACAATATAAATGATAATGAATAAATAACAGTCAAAAGATTTGGTGGAAAACATTTTTGACAAATTTGCTTATTTCCATACAGGGTGCCAATAATTCTGAAGCTGACTGCTTGCATAACAGCATTTGTGTGTCTGTGTGTATGTGTATGGGTGTGTGTATTTGTATTATTTATGTATGTTCATTTCTGAGCTTAAGTGATTGTGGTTTTGTGTGTGTGTGTGGGAGAGAGAGAGAAAGAGAGAGAGAGAGCAAGAGAGTGTACATGTGTGTGTGTGTGTGTGTGTGTGTTTGCGTGAATGAGTGCTTGCTGCACATAACAATAGCCTGAATGGCCCGCTTAGCCGGGTCTCGTCAGAAAAGCCATTCAACCTCTAATTAAAACGTTGAATAACTCTGAAATAGATTTGAAGGACACAAATTACCCAATAAACCTGTTACCATTTCCAGATGGAGCGAGAGAGGCTGAATGTGACACAGAGTCGAAATGGAAAATGCTTTTGGACTCAGGCTTTTTTTTTTCTTTCCTCTACGTGCTTTGTGCCCTGCAGCCAATACATTTTTTTCTGGAAAAAAGGCGTCTTGTTTCTATGGGCTAACACAGCATTATCCAACAACGATCGTTTAATGAAATATTCCTCACTATTCAAGCGTTCTTCATGTTGCCCTTCTGCCTCAAATGAAATTTCGAATGTTTATGCAAAATGTGATTTGCATGAGTGAACACATTAATTTAAAGGGAAATTGTCATGGATTTCTCATAAGGTATAGAAACTGAAATTCATATTTGACTTACTTCAAGATTTGGTAACATTTTAATTAAGTATGATGTATGCACACATATACCTACATACACTATTCCTCACATAAACCTACATAAACTGTTCCTGACAACTGACATAAACCTACATACACTATTCCTGATAACTGACATAAACCTACATACACTATTCCTGATAACTGACATAAACCTTCATACACTATTCCTAACAAGTGATATAAACCTACATACAATGTTCCCAGCAACTGATATAAACCTACATACACTATTCCTGATATTTGACATAAACCTACATACACTATTCCTGATAACTGACATAAACCTACATACACTATTCCTAACAAGTGATATAAACCTACATACACTGTTCCCAGCAACTGATATAAACCTACATACACTATTCCTGACAAGTCATATAAACCTACATACACTATTACTGATTACTGACATAAACCTACATACACTATTCCTAACAGGTCATATAAACCTACATACACTTTTCCTAGCAACTGATATAAACCTACATACGCTATTCCTGACAAGTCATATAAACCTACATACACTATTACTGATTACTGACATAAACCTACATACACTATTCCTAACAGGTCATATAAACCTACATACACTTTTCCCAGCAACTGATATAAACCTACATACGCTATTCCTGACAAGTCATATAAACCTACTTAAACTGTTCCTGAAAACTGACATAAACATACATGAACTGTTCTTGACACCTGTCATAAACCTACATACACTATTCCTGACAACTGACATAAACCTACATACACTATTCATGACAACTGATATAAACCTACATATATTATTCCTGACAGCTGATATAAACCTACATACACTATTCCTGACAAGTGACATAAACCTACATACACTATTCCTGACAACTGTCATAAATGTACATAAACTTTTCCTGATGAGTGACATAAACATACATGAACTGTTCTTGACACCTGACATAAGCTAAAATAAACTGCAATGACAATTCATTACCATTATGTGACTCTGAGGCATAATGTACAGTAGACTACAAAGTCAGTTGTCATGAATTTCTAATATAAGTCTGAGTAGAAAGTGTTATAACAGTCTTATGTCAACAAGAATTTAAAATCACTTGACTCAGGTGTTATATCTACTTGACATCAAAATAGACAGGTATAGTCCTTATGGCAGCTTATAATTGTTTGTTGGAATAAGCCTTTCTTAGGTAATAGGATATGTCAATTGTCATGAAGGGTTTATGTAGGTGCCATAAAGCAAGTAACCTTACTATCATGTGCTACTTTAAACTAGTGTTGAGTACTTGCTCATATCTGGAGGCACAACATATTCATAAGAATTCACACAATCCAACTCAACTAAAATGGTTATGAACGGTTATGATCACGGAGAGGAATAGAGTCAGCTTTTCCTAGTTGTAGCTTTATTTTTCCAACTGAATTCATAAGAAACCTAATTAAAAGGCTCTAGTGTGTTGATAATTTCTTAAGTTATGTACTGGAGAACAAACAGCAGGACTCACTGGGGTTGAAGAGGATGAGGAACTTGAGGCAGGCCATCTCACGACGGTCGACCTGGAGCAGCTGCAGCCGCCGCGCCAGTTCCTGTCCCCTCTGCACAAGACTCGAGAGAGTGAGACCCGAGTCAGACACGACGCCTGCAAGCTCAACCTGCAACACACACACAGGGCAGTGATTAAATGATCATCACATCTGAAACCGTTTCTTCAAACACAGAGTCCACTGATGTGCACAAAAGCATACCGAACATTAGTTTAATGACTGCAAGTGAGGCTTTCTGAGAAACCTCAACAAGGTATCTTATTTTAGGAAGCTAGCAGAATTAGCAGTGAAGATTAACATTTATGAATATGTTAACGTTAGGCAGCTAGCTTTATTGTCCTGCTGCAAAAGCCTCCTAACAGGAATGTCTCTCCATTAACCATTAAAATAATTAGAAAATGGTTAATAATAACCCAAAAAAGCCACCTTATAAACTAACATCAGCTTATTTATGAATATGATCTTAAAATCCTCTCAGAAATCATGTGAAATTAGCTCAAATACCGATGAATTTATGAACATGATCAAAAATTCTCTCAGAAAACCTGACAAATTAGCTTGTTTATGGCCAAACAACTAGTTATAGCAGTAAACATGCATAAATCTATGACTATGACTTAAATCCTCTCAGAAATCCTGTCAAATTAGCCTATGTTGGCCCTCTAGCTAGCATTAGCAGTAATGACTCGTGAATTTATTAATATGACTTAAACTCCACTCAGAAATCCTATCGACTTAGCTCTTTGAAAGCCAGCTAGTTGTTTGACCTAAAATCTAAACCTTTCCACAATACAAAAACAACTAACAAAGAAAATTACAAAGGCAATACAAGCAACCCCAAAAAAAACACACACAAAATTAAAGGCTAACAATATGAGGGAAGATGATGAAATTAAATACAGAGAGCTTTCAGTCAAAATACTCTTCATTTCTATTTAACAAGTATGAGTTTGGCAGCATTTGTGGAATTTTATTCAAATTCAAACACGCATTAATAAATGCTAATACTGGAGAAAAAAACATTTCTTAGACAAAGCTAAGCATTCATTTCTAGTCATAAATCCTCAGTAAATATCCAGTTTAACACCATGATTTTATATTCTTACATTTCTTTTATTTCACCCCCAGGCTAGGCTAGGGTAGTGCGCTTGAATGCTAGTGCAAAATGTAAAGCTTTCTGGATCAACAGGCATTATTTTAAGAAGAGTGAAATTCTCACCTCTTGGCCAGTGATGAGTAGCAGTGTATTGTCTCTCCCATGATGCACCTGTCTAAAGACATGATCCAGAAGCAGGAGCTCGCTCCAGCAGTTATGCAGCAGTTGCATCTGATCTCCGACCTGTGCGAGACCAGGGAAAATCGATTTAATGCCTTAAATACGCTGCTGCTTTTAATGTTATTACGATTTTCCAACCAATAAACTGTTAGATATATATTTATAGGTACTCATTACAAATATGACATGGTGTGTTCCTACTATAACCAGTATTGATATTGATTTGAAATAGCTTATATGGGTAGCATGTAGGTTAACTATTGATGTGAATGATATGGATTAAATGTTTGCCAATACAAATAATTCATCTTTATATTACTTGTGAGAGATAACGAGTGATAAACACAAGGATTTGATAGATTGCTATTACTAGAGTTCATTCTAGGGGTCATTACACTCGCTGTTCAAGTGGGTAAATACCATGAGAACGCTGTTGCTAGGCAACTGGGAAACACAGACTCCGAGCATAAGCTAGCTATTGACTGAGGTGACCAATTTAGCTAGCCTTTGAGTCTTTTTAACAGACAAAGTAAAGGTGAAGTGATATGAAAACAAGACAAATCCATCAAGAATATCAATATTTACCTCAGATGTTTTGGAAAAATGGTCATAAAGTGCTTCTAAAATCACACTGTATTTACACTTAGCATCCACCGCTAACTGAATTTCACTGGGTTATGCCATTCTGAGAGATGTCAACATTGTGTCACAACTCATGAACTATCAGAAAATGTCAACTTCTGAATGAATACCTCGAGAATTCCTCAAGAGTGAGTTGTTCATATGAAATCTCATAAACACGGTGAAAACACGGTGAAAACACAGGGTGACGACGTTTGAATGTAGCCATAAAAAAAGAGAAATTCATAATACTATTAAAGTATTATTGTCATTGTTGTTGTTTATATTAATATATAAGTATAACTATATAACTATATTAGTGACGCAGAGCTAATTTCCAGGCTGAAAAGAAACTACTGAGATCCATTGCATGGCCATAATGTAGACTGTTTTTTTTTTTTTTTTTAAATTACAGGTCTAGAAACCGTTTTTAAAAATTACTAAGCTAAAAACTAATGTAATGTAAACACTACTGTACACAACTAAAAACCTAGCTAAAGTAGAGGCTTAGTGAATTCTTGGCTATTTATTTTTTAATTGATTTCCCTGTCTTGCCACCACTGCAGTACTGACATTCAGCAACACCTCCCTCAGAGGAACACACACTCTCCCTTTTAATTCCTCTCTGAACACACATGAACACACCAACATCCAATCATCACGGACTCTTTTTTGTAGGTGCCTCGGGAAAGCTTTCAGCGGTTTGGAACAATGCATGTCGAGATCTGGAGGAGCGGAAGAGCTGAATTCCTGAGCTATCTGCAGTGTGGAATGTAATTAAACAAGAGAGAAAGAGCCGTGTGTGTGTGTGTGTGTGTGTGTGTGTACAGGAGCCAACCCTGGTCAAACATATTCACCTGCTACATCATGCAAACACACAGCTGCCATCATGGCTGCATCCGTGATATTGATTTAAATGTTGCTAGTGGAGATATGACGTGGCGTTATTTTTATTTTTACTTCTTTTATCGTTCAGGACATAACAAAACGATGTGTGTGAAATCTGTTTTGTCTTATAACATACAAGCTTATCTGGCTCCATTTCTTTAACAGTATGTGACAGTAACATTTAAGAGGGAGGATCCAAAATGTCTGACAAGAGGTGTATCAGCTGGCATCAGTGTATTCTCAACAATGTATAATTTTTGTTATCAGAGCAACAACAAATCTATTGTGCTTCACCAACACACTCCCGTGTTCTGAGCTGCAACTCAGTATCTGTACTAACGCTGAAGTAGCATCTTGCACAACATGGAGAAATATTTAATTTACAGCATGCAGTGATGTAAAGTATATATCAGAAAGTTGATATTTTTGTTCGGGAAATTTCTCTACATGACTGTGATTAAGGTTAAACTACCGTTTTGTGAAGAAACCACCAACCTGAGCTTATTCGAAGTGTACAAATGACCATGTACGAATGTTAAACTCCGCCCCCTAACTCCACCCCTAGCCCAAACCTTAACCATTGTATCTTTTCTGTATAATTTGAGTTGTACAAATTGCTACTAACTTGCAAGTGTGAAACCTTTTTTTTTCAGCAGGATAAAATGATATATCGGATGAAAGATTTGCATGAATTGAAACATACAAAAAATATGAATGAATTCAGTTAAATTTTATGCAAACAAGCTCAAACCTCACTCCTAAACATTAGATAACAAACATAATGTTCCATACTAAACTGGCTAGGCCGACTTCATATTCGATTCCATTTCACTCTGCAAAAAGTGCTCGAGTTTATGAACATCACCAAGGTCATGCAGGATGATATTATTGATCGGGGACACGCTGAAGACATTATATGTCAGTGTAAACTTCTGGCCTTTGTGCTAGCATTCTGTAATCTGCAGTTATCGGGTTTAACCACACTTCCGTGGTGGCACAAGCAACACCACCTTCATATCTACTTGTCTCAGTGTTCTGAAATGTTATCAGTGGTGCGGTCCAGGATCTGGCGACATAATATCAGCCTTTCCCCATAACAAATGGATTCAGTCAAGACAAAGGCAAAGTCACAACACTGAACATTATGTAACTCACTGCCACTCAACATTCTTTTAAATCTAAACATGCACTCTTGTTAAGGTGGAGCTACCTACAGAATTATTTATACTACAGAGTTGCTGAAAACGGCGGATGCTCTACATAAACAAATTTAAAAAATACATGGAATTGGTGATGTTTTCTGTAAGGAGTTGTTTATTTAGCATTCATGAAGGAGTCTCCAGTGCCAGCGCCTTTTAACAGTCAGAGGTAAAGCTGCACTTTTAGGTTTTCTTATTAAATTCAAGAGAGAGAAAAAAGACGATGGTGTGGGAATGACTGTTTATAGCTGCTATAACGTAAGCGATTACAGGAACTAAATTGTTTTTCTGACATTCCACAACATTAAACGTAACTATAAACAGATACAAAGTGGCGTTATTCAATTAATAAACTGGCAAATTGTTGTGCTATAAGAGAAAAATAATCAACTTCGGGGTGGTTATAGTAACTCCGCTTCGTCGCACCTCACAGTCACTGATTATTCCCTATAGCAGCAAGCCTCCTTGTGTATTATTCCTTACTGATCATGTTTAAATGACACACATTCGTACTTGTAAAATCATGCTAATCAGTCAAGCAGAAGCAAACTGAAATGCCCTCATCTTAGCAGCATACCTTTAGCTCCTTGAAGAAGATGCAGCTTCTCGCCCATTCTACGATGGAGAACAGCGTCTGGTCTGCCATCACGCAGAGCAAGTTGGAGGGGCGGGGTTTGTCCAGCTTGCCACGCCCACTCTGCTCCTGCTGCAGGTAGGCGCAGATCTTTGCTCTCACCTGAGAGATGTGAAAGTAAAATTAAAAGGCTGAAATATGACGCAGGAAGCTTTGGTGAGAATCTCAGACTGAAGAAAGAACAATATTTCTGTCATGACTATCAAATCTCATGCAAGTATTTGTAGAAGTAAATGATTTTGTTAGATAATTTTTATTCAAATTAAATTATGACTTCTTAACCATAACCACTGGGTCCTGTGAATTCTTACAAATACCAGGTACCAAGTTGATACTGAATATTGGCATCATAGCTCATTGTCAGACTGGATTTGACTTATTTTCTAATCTGATCAATTGACATATTTTATGAGAGCTCTTTGAACATATCTTACATTGTTCTTGAACAATGAAACATGCTGAAATTGTCTTAAACCACGCTGTCATTGTACTTCTGATGTTTCTGAAGATTTGCCAATAGAAGCTTGCAGAAATCTGGCTTGTTTACTTCTTTAAGAGCACGTCATATTGGATCAGTATCGGGTATCAATACCTAGAGCTCTGATACTGATATTGTGTCGAATATTGAAAATTTTAAGGAGTGTGTTTCTGCTTTCAAATAGCAAATCTGAGGCCATGCTGGTCTTGAAGATTTATGCAAAAACTAAAGAACCCTGGTATGAGATTTAACAAGCCACTTTTGCAGTTTGTGATCACAGAGGTTTTGAACGTTACCTGCTCCTCATCAGGCTCACAACTAAGCAGCTCCAGAACCAGCGAGGGCACGGCTGGGTTCAGAGGGCTGGTCTGTGGTGAGGCGGGAATGCAGCCTTCGGGATACGGATACCCGAGAGATGAGTCAGGAGAACCGGAATATGCGTCCGGGTGCTCTGCTTTGATGGATCTACCGGGCACAGTCTGGGTGGTGTACTGATACTGGGCTGGGAAGGAGCCATAGCTGTGCAGGGCCACCCCTAAAGAGGGGGGGCACGCAGGTAGGCAGTCGTAGTCTGGAGGGCCGAGGGGGGGCAGCAGGCCAGGCACTGAGCCTGGGAATGGATACTCGGCCTGGTTGGAGGGCACTAGTGGTGGGTTGGGCTCCAATTTGAAAGCGCTTGCTCGGATCAGAGCTCTCTTCTGCTGCTTCAGAGCGCGGTCTCGTTTGTACATGGGGCCAAACTTGTTCCTCCCTCCTCGCATACGGTCAGCACGAACCGCTGAAAAAGGAGACAGGGAGGAAGACAGAGAGATAGAGATAAAGAGAGATAAATTTATATCTATTTATCTACTAAGGACATGGAAATGGCCTAGATTAATAAGGATAATCAGACGAAGAATATTTCCAAAGTGTGGTGAATAATCAAAGAGTACACAGGAAATGCCGATCATGGTTTTGACTTTAAAAAAAGAATAAAATAACAAAACAGCAAGCAACCATTTCTCTTCATATGGACATTTTCCACCCCAGATTTTGTAAACACCCCAAACGAAAGCTTGTGTATGACTGTGCAAGGCTTATCAGTGGTGCAGGAATGTGTCACACAGACTCGCGGAAGCAGGTGCTTCTCTGCACGGCGGCCTGTATGGGAATGGAGCAGACGCACACTGAGCCCAGTTAAGGCTGTGTCAAGCTGCGCAGTTCAGCAAGCATCATAAACGCTACTGGAAATGGAAAACGAAAGCCATACACAAACGCTTCAGTCGAAAAAAAAAATCTCGGTCTGTTATTACCCTGTTAAAAGTGAAACAATGAAAATCCAACAAGTAAAAAAAAGAATCTGCTTGAGTTAAGATGTGAAAGTACTAGAAGATAACATGGTATGTGTACGATTTAGTAAATTAGCAATATGATTTTTAAATTTGAGAGTGAATTTGCATATGGCTCAGAATAAGTCAATGTGCAAAAGTCTTAGGCACGTGCAAAGAAATGCTGTAGAGCAAAGATGCCTTCAAAAATCATGAAATTAAATGTTTCTACATTTTAAAAAAAAATACTATAAAGAGCAGTAAACAGTAATAAATGAAACAAAGTCAATATTCGGTGTGACGATCCTTCACTTTAAAAAAAAACAATAGTAGTCTCAGGTGCAGTGTGCAGTTTGATAAGGAAATGAGCTGGAAGTGTTACTGAGC
>CM074981.1:25649247-25680434 GCA_037576825.1 Pangasius krempfi | reverse complement strand
CAGTCCAGTTGTGTATGTTAAATCTTTTGTAAAGGTACACTATATAAAGGTGCGAAAGGTAAGGGTACTATTTAGTAACACACACACACCCTTTTTTTTTCTTTCATCAATGGGATGATCTATTTTCTAATGGATAATGAGATTGTTTTCTTTAAGTTAATGAGTTTATATTTACTGCAGTCTACATACAGAAATACATGCAGTATGTACATGAAGTATGTGGCTTCATAAACAGGAATACATTTATAGTAAATATATTCATTCTGTGCTAATAGCATGATTTGTGCAGATTGTCTACTAGCTTGCTGTATTTTTTTTATATGACTTGTCTAGGTTACTTTGTAAATAACAAAAGTAAATAACGTATAATTTCTCCTATAACAAAAAAAGGTATTATTGTGACCTATTAGCATGATCCTTTGTTTTGTTGATTTATTTATTTTATTATTATTATTATTATTTTTATTAAAGTAATGACTCTTAACAGCGGGGCTAATTAACGCACGCGCGTTGGGGGGGGGGTGTTGGTCATTGCGCCGCACTATTACGTCACTAATTAAATAATAGCGGCTTTGACAACATTTTGATCGAAAACCGGATAATTGTTTATATTTAACGCTGCATTTTAAAACACGACGGGATTTTTTTTTAATCTGACGGCTACAGCCTGTGGCTTGTGGGTTTTCAGAAATGTAATACGGCTCAAAATTAAATGAAAGAAGCAAAAAAAAAAAAAAAAGCAAAACGCGTTCACTAACTACAGCACTGAACAAAACAGAAGGGAATGTCGGGAATGTTTACATATAAAAGCTACAGTCGGAATTCCTCTTAAACTGTCGGTATATGAAGGAATCTGTTCTTTCTCCCATTTTTGTAACACGATTTTTCTAAATCTACATCCCTGATCTATTGCGGATAAACCGTGATAAATAATTATAGCCTCATTTCTCCTTCAGGAGCGAGTTTAAAGCCGTGCTAACCCCGTTTTCATCCAGATGTTTCTTGCACGAGCGCTTATAACATTTGTGACTGATTTGAGTTCATTTTCAGCCTAAAAGGATTATAATGCACCAAATAAAATTTTTTAAAAAACTGGCAAATGTGTAAAATATCATGCTTCAAAAATGTCGAGGTAGAATCATGAAAAATGTAAAATATTTTTAAAGAAAAATATAAACTATGAAATGAAATACAATTGTCGCATCAGTAATCTGTTGAGAAACAGTTACATTTCTTCTGTTGAGAATTGTAGTCTTTGTGTCGGTATTTTATTGGTATTTATTTTAATCAGATGCCAGCTATAGAACTCGTTCTGCTTACCTTCTAACCTCATGCCGACACTGAGGCACTTCTGGAAGCGACAGAAAGGACATCTCTTGCGCTGCGTCTTATCGATGCCGCAGTCCTGATTCTGGTTGCAGGTGTATCTCTTATTATTCTGCACCGTGCGCTTGAAAAAGCCCTGTGGAAAATTGCATGGTGTTAGATTTTAAATCTGAGATTAAAATCAAATGTACGCACAAACCAGTTGAATAATTGTAATACGCAAAAAAAAAAAAAAAGTACATTATAACCAAATTATAAGCAAAGCTAAAAATGATCTCAAACATCATTCATGCCCATGCACGCAGCCTAGAAACACCGCCGCCATTTTGAGGATTATTTCTGTCTCTTTTTTTTTTTCTTAATAATGAAGAAAACTCCACAATGATGGGCAGGTGAACAGATGGCGCACCTTGCAGCTCTCGCACGTGAGCAGGCCGTAGTGGTACCCGGACACTTTGTCCCCGCACACAGGACACAGCTCCTCTAAATCCTCTTCGGTGGTGAACTCCATCAGTGACCCTGCGGACGATGCACACGTCATCAACACTCTCAGAAACAAAAACAATGGCTAGTAAAAAGCTTTAAACATGTAAGCAGTATGCACCTGATCATAGCTAGGAGATTTACTAAAGGAAGGTCTACAAGAGGTGTACAACTGAGGGCACGTGTCACGAGAGAGAGAGAGAGAGAGAGAGAGAGAGAGAGAGAGAGATTTACAACCCTTTTGGGTTTTGGACTCATGTCATTATGCGTCATCACTTGAGTTTTGTTCATAACTTCGGTTATATTTGACTGGATATCTTTACCATTTAAGATCCTAACAATATCATTTCACTTTTGGAAATGTGGTAATCTCTGAAACACTACGAGATCATCTCCTAATGATCCTCAGGCAGAATTACATTTTTTTTTCTGGAGACATTTTTTTTTTATTCCTGCCAAACATCCATTGTATCTTTCTTCTCTTAGCAATTAATTGACAACTGGGGAAAACTTTTTTTTTCTAGAATTATCTAATGTAAAAAAAAATGTAGATATGTCCCTAATCCCACAACCCACCATCCACCCTGATTATTTATTTATTTATTTACTTACTTACTTACTTACTTACTTACTAGTCAACTGGTTATAGGATTGTCAAAATATTTCGAAGTGATTATTAGAATTAAAATATATTAAAGTACAGTAAGTAAAGTACAGAAGACATTAATGACAGCATGGTTCAGTATTCCTAGGAGTCTTTGCCAGATAAAATATTGAGCAGTCCAAATTTTGGGCGAAATAAATAAATAAATAAATAAATAAATAAATCAACATTGTGCTTCCACTATGCTTGTATCTATAAAAGATATAAAAGATACACTGTAGGCTACATGAACCAAAAACGGATGTATGAATGCCCGTTTTTTGTTGTTCTTGTTGTTTTTTTGTTTTTTTTTGTTTCGTTTTTTTTTTTTGGTTTGTTTTTTGTTTTTTTTTTTGTTTTTTTGGAAAGTCAGACTTCATTATAAACGCTGATGGACGTCTTTGATCAAAAACATTATTCTGAACCAAAATCAACCCCATTTGTAAAAAAAAAAAAGAAAAAGAAAAAGAAAAAAAATCGTATACAAAGAAGAATCTGGAGGCATAAAAACAAAAACACTCCCCCTGAAAGATCACGCGGCACGTTTTGAAATAAAGTTATCGAAATTTAAAGTCTAGGTTTAACTAGATATAAACCTCTAGGCTGCAGACCCACACGTGCAGTGTGTGTGGAGCTCTAAGCCACACACACACACACACACACACACACACACACACCCTTTCACGTCTGCTCAAGAGGAGCTAACGAGGCGCTCGTGCACCCTTTTAACAGAAAGCTCAGGTGTTGAAGATGTTTGCAAGCACGTCCACTTAACCCCCCACCACACACACACACACACACACACACACACCTGCCTAACATGCCCAAAAGGTAATCCCATATAGTCCATGTAACGGGTACATTTTAGGATATAGAACCCGAGCGATATTATCGGAAACTCGATACATCACTGAATGATTTCACTGAACAGACTTTCAGCCAGATTAGCACTTTGATTCCACACATACTATAGAATCTAAATTTCATCCAGAGTGGTTTTTACTTAATTTGGCTATTCTTTAAAAAACAACAACAACAACAACATTCGAGTTCAACTTTTAAGACCTATATATATTTAAACATTTAGAAAAATATACAGTCGCACAAAACGCGTCAGTATGATATATGACGTCATACACTGCAATCAGTATTATTATTATTATTATTATTATTGTTATTATTATTATTATTATTTTTATTTTTATTTTAGCAGCGATTTAGCAACTACAATAATTCTTAGATGCATATTTTAAGGTACATATATGGGCGTCTAAGATATTTGACGTCAGAGAATTTGCGAGAGAGAGAGAGAGAGAGAGAGAGAGAGAGAGAGAGAGAGAGAGAAGAGGTTTTTCTTCATTATTTGATCAAGGTCATTTCGGATTAAAAAGAACTGACGTCAATCAAGACATTAATGTCGCTTTAACGCGGTGAAACAGAACCACTGCGGCTCAGGAAATTAAATATCTCAACTGTTTACGCTTTATTTGACTAACAATCCAACATCCGATCAAATACTTATCAAGTGTTATATAAAATATATAACAATAGCTATATAATATATTTCACATGTAAAAAAGCCGCAAATAAAGAAATGCGCATATTCAAATTCAGCGCAGTTCACACAGTAAAACTGTCATGTTTTCTCAAAGTCTCACGTATATAGAGTTATTTTTAACAGTAACAGTAACTTGTCTGACATGATTTCTTACTTTTTTTTATCTAATATATTATTAGCAATAGAACAAAATAAAGCGCGTCTGTTTTTCTAAAATCCCGACAAATGCAGAACTTAATAAATGACCTCTTGTCGGCTTTAATTTAATATTTAATCAGCAACACCAAGGAAACAGACTAAACTCCTGAACTTATTCTTCAAAAATTAGCAAAATAAATAAATGGAAAACACATTTAGCTTAATCAGCTGTTCGTTTTTAACTTTATTGACTAGCTAGGCTAATATCAAGAAAGGCAACAAGATATCAAATCAGTTTATGTATACATGTGAATACAATAATAATAATAATAATAATAATAATAATAATAATAATAATAAAAACGCATACTGTTAATTTGAACAGGAACAAAAATCAGATTACAGTTAATTACAATTAAAGGAACAGAATTGAAAGTTTGTTACTTGTTGGCTAAACTCACATCTTTTAGTGTTAATGAGTCCCGCAAAATGGCTGCATGACGCAAAATCTTTTCAAATATTAAGAGCTACATGAGCATAATAGTGGACTATGATATGTTCATTATACGTGGAGAAACATTTCCCATCGGCATAAATAATATCTGGAGTTATTTTGGATATTGTGATGAAGCTGGAACTCTTATAGAGGCTCTAAAAACATTTTATCCGACTTTAGGTTTAGCAGAAATATACACAAATACACACTTTTATTTTATTACATATTTTCAATTCTGTATCCACGTAAAGTATGTAAGATGAAACGTCCAAAATGGCGTCGTGTTAAAAAGTAAACCAATTTCTGAAGAATTCTAAGAGAACGAATTTGGTGTTATATTTTTGTCACGGGTTTATATAATTTTATGTGAAATAGCATGTGTGAAAATAATTTCACATCACTTCAATATTTAACAAATCCGAAAACAAGTGGGGTTTTTTTCTGTAGTAGAGAAAATATTACAAAGATTTATTCTAATAAATCATGAAAATATTGCAAAAGAAGTTATTTTACTTTATGAACTCGGATTTTATCGGATTATTTTCGCATTTTGGTTGGATCTGATTGGATGTGATCTGCTTTTGTGGTGAGGTTCTTACCTTTACTTTGCGCCTCCAGCATTTGACTCAGTGTGTGTGGTGTGTGTGTGGAAAAAGACGGCGACGCTCCTCAGCAGTTCCGGACGAGTCCAAATAAACACACACACACATGCACACACACACACATATATATATATATATATATATATACACACACACGCACACACACACGCACACACACATGCAAACACACACACACACACACACGCGCGCGCGCGGAGATGGAGATGGAGTGTGTGAAGCTGCGTGAGCCGGTGTTCAGCTGCTGCACCGTCCGCGCGCGCCCATGTTGAGTGTGTGTGTGAGAGCGCGTCCGCTTTATGCGCCGGGCGGAGAGCGGAGGCGCCTTCATTGGACATCACACACTCATGTGACTCTCAGATACACACACACACACACACACACACTGGAAATGAGGAGGAGGAGGAGGAGGAGGAGGACGAAGCTGCCAAATCCCACAGATTTGAATGAACACTACAGCACTGAATTAACACATGTGAACGTTTCTGTCCACCTGGACTTGTCCAGCTGCTTCAACACTGTACACCACTGTAACAAATTCAACAATGATGTTTGTCTTACACAAAATAACTCCTCATAAGCACACACTATGGTCTTCAGACTTTGACGTGTAATGATTTAGTCTCATCTCCACATAGGCTTGTTCATATTACAGTCTGTAAACATGTGGAAAAAGTAACATGAACTATGGGAAAATACATGTAGTTTACATACCTTACAATCTACATTACAATTTTAAAAAAAAGTCACATGAAGTTTACACGGAAGTCTGAAAATCTCACAAAACCAGCACATAAAACACATTCAGCCTTCAGACTTGAAATGATGTGAACTGATGAATGATGTCATTTATTTCATCTTGTTATTTCACCTGTCTTCACATATTCATAAGAAATTAGGAGGGGAAATAAAATGTAGTATGTGAAATTACCTGTAAAAAAAAAACTCCTAATTTGCACAAAAGTCTGAAAAACAAAAACAAAAAACAAAAAAAGCCACCAAAAAAAAAAGACAAGAAAAACACACGAGCTTCAGAATTTTATATGAAATTATGTGATGCGTGAAGTATTTTAATCCGTTTCGTGTTACTATTTCACCTGTTTTCACATGTTGCAAAAAATTTTGAAAGATGTGAAATAAATAACATGAAATATATGAAAATACTTGTACAAATCACACAGTGTACATGAAAGTCTAAAAATCTTTTTTAAATCATTTATCTAAATATTAAAACACACAAAAAAAAAAAAAAAAAACAACAACATGGCCTTCAGACTGTGACATGAAATGAAAAAATATAAAATATGTGAAAATGTTACATTTAAATGAGAATCACTTTAATCATTTTACATGAAAGTCTCAAACCCCCCTTTTCAGATTTTCAGACTCTGGCATGAAATAATAATATGATGACTCGATAACGTGCAAAAAATAACATGAAATACATGAAAAGAAAAGAAAAGAATTTAAATATCACATCACGCACTGTTCATGAAAATGTGGATGATTTGATTGAACATTATTTAATGTCTCAAATTAATTCATTACATTACATTAATTAATGATTTTTTAATTCTTTAAAAGTTAAGTGCCACAGTTAAACAAAACAAAATTCCCACCATCAGTATTTACACCATAAATGTGGAAAAGCTGCTTCAGTTCAAAAAGTTCATCAAAAGTTCAAAGAAGCATCTATGAGGGAAAAGAAGATTGTTTCAGAAAAACAAAAAGAGAACCTTTGGTGGAATCTTGTGGTGTCCGAAAGTTTTGCTCTGTTTTGTGTGTAGTTACTGTTTAATAAGCCTCAGGGACTGGAAATGTAAAAGAGCAAAAGAAGGTACATCAGATATAGAATTCTAAACAAAGGAGTAAACACTGAAATTAATTTAGCGTTGATATTCAGCAGTGTTCAGCTTGATTAAATCTATAAAAAGCTAATTCAACACTTCGGACAGGTTAATTAACACAAACAGTGTTGACTTTGTTTTTTTTACAGAGTCGAATTAACTCTTGAGTGGTGAATTTGAACAGTTACTTAACACATGCAGTGTTGAATTAACACTTACACTGTGTTATTAACTCATGGTGGTGAATAAGGGCAGTTTAAATAGCGCATGCAGTGTTTAATTAGCTTTTATAGTCTTGAATTAACACCTACAGTGTTGAATTAACACTTACACTGTGTTATTAACGCATGGTGGTGAATAAGGGCAGTTTAAATAGCGCATTCAGTGTTTAATTAGCTTTTATAGTCTCGAATTAACACCTACAGTGTTGAATTAACACCTACAGTGTTGAATTAACACCTACAGTGGTAATTTAGCACAGTTTAAGTAACACATATAGCACTGAATTAGCTTTAGTTGATTAACTCTTACATTCATGAATCAGGAGTTTCATTAAACCATAGATTGTTGAATTTCCTTTTCCAGTCTTGACTTAACACCTACAGTGTTAATTAGGACTGTTTAATTAAACCATAGAGTGATTCATTTCCTTTACCAGTGTCAAATTAGCTTTTGTAGTGTTGAATGAACACCTAGAGTACTATTAACTCTTTCATTGTTGAACTAGCACAGTTTAATTAACACATACAGGGTTGGATTTGCTTTCACAGAGTTAACTCTTGCAGTGATTAGCTTGGGATTAGCTTTTATAGTGTTGAGTCAGTTTTTAGTGTTGAATTAGCAATGGTTTAACTCTTGTAGCATTCTGTAAATGTCTACAGTATTCATTTTAACTCCAGAGACGCCTAAAGTGTTGAATTAATACCTGCGGTGTCCAATAAACACCTAAATTATATAATAATATAATAAAATATATATATTAATAACTTTTACAGTGTTAAATCAACATGTGTCTTGGAATAACAGTTACAGTGTTCAGTGCTGGATGAGTGTTTAATAGACAGAAGTTTTTTTTTTGTTTTTTTTTTTTATATCAAATTATCCACAAAACTGGCTGCATGTACAGGAAGTAGCTGAGAACTCGACTTGAAATGATATGAAAAATGTACAGCGTGATAACAAATAACATGATGTAATGTTTGTAGTGCATATTTTGATATTAAACGTCAAGACTGGTAAATGCTCATTCGGGAGGTTTAAAAAGGGTCGTAAATATCTTTTCTTGCATTTCTTTCTTTCTTTCTTTCTTTCTTTCTTTCTTTCTTTCTTCATTCCTTTCTGCGAAATAGTTACCTATGAAGCGGAAGGTTCATGTTTTTTCACTGCTCACTTCCACGCCATTATTTACATCTAAACAAGGTTTGTGTAACAATCAAATTAAATTCACGAGTAATGAAAAGCCGCGTGAAGACGTCATAAAGGAACGTAAAATGAAATAAATCAATCCTGTAGAGAATTAGACCATCACGAGGTTCCGCGTGAACGCTGGAAGTCGTTTACCCCACACACACACACACACACACACACACGTGTGGATTGATTCACCTCAACACCGAGCCTGAAGCGGTTTTCAGTCTGGTAATGAGCTGAGTGTGGATTGTAACCGAGGCGAGAGAGAGACAGAGAGAGAGAGAGAGAGAGAGAGAGAATGATGGCGCTATCTAGTCTTTTTGTCCCAAGGTTAGAGCGGCTGTGTTGAGCTGCAGGCAGTGTGTTGGGTGGAACATGGAGCTGCAGCAGACATCAGCGTCGTGCTTTGACTCCGCGCTGGCTGTTTGCTGCATTCCTCTGACCTCTCTTCACTAAAACATCATGGCTGATAGCGAAAACACACACACACACACACACACACACTTCTGCAGTCTGCTGAGGACGTGCTCGAGCAGCTCGCGTGTTAATCAGTTGCTGCGGCAAATGAACAAGGAGTGTTAACCATCAATAATGAGAGTGTGTGATTTTCTGCCCAGTTATTATTATTACTACAATAACCTCACTGTGCTCTAATTAACACACTGGTATGACTTAACATCTACAGTTAACTCTTTACTTAACACTTGCAGTGTTGAATTAATTTTTATAGTGTTGAATTATCATGGTGCATTAACCCTTTAAGTGGTGACTTATCAGTTAATAAACATATGCCGTGT
This sequence comes from Pangasius krempfi, assembly GCA_037576825.1. Taxonomy (NCBI): domain Eukaryota; kingdom Metazoa; phylum Chordata; class Actinopteri; order Siluriformes; family Pangasiidae; genus Pangasius; species Pangasius krempfi. Next base: position 25,671,116 of record CM074981.1, on the reverse strand, counting down.
TAAATTAACACCTAGTGTTCAGTTAACCCTTTCAGTGACCCATGAACAGTTTAATTAACACATGCAGTGTTGAATTAGCTTTTATAATGTTGAATTAATACTAACAGTGTTGAATTAACTCTTGTAGTGGTGAGTTGATACTAACTGTGTTGAATTAACACTCACAGTGGTGAATTAGCACACAGTTTATTAAAAACAGTGTTGAGTTAGCTTTTACAGTGTTGATTCGACACCTACAGTGTTGAATTAATGCTTGCGGTGGTTATTTAACACAGTGTAATAAACATGTCATGTTGTATTAACACTTACAGTGTCACACTTACAATTAACCCTATCAGTGGTGAATCAGCTTTTACAGTGTTTAATTAAGCCTTGCATTAATTAAGTGGTGCATTAATACAGTTTAATTAGCACATTCACTGTTGAATTAACACTTACAGTGTTCAATTACCTATTACCTATACCTAACTATACCTAACACCTATGAGTGTTAAATTAGGACAGTTTAATTAACACATACAGTGTTGCACATACAATGTTGAATTAGTTTTAACAGTGTTGAATTAACACCTAGTGTTGATTGAACTTTTTTTTATTAACACATACAGTGCTGAATTTCATTTTACAGTGTGCAATTAACACGCACGGTTAAGAGTTAAATAACACTGTAAAAGCTTATTCAACACTGTGTTAAATAAGCTTTTACACTGTTTAATTAACTCTTACAGTCTTGCTTTATGTCTTAACACTGTTTACTTAACACAGTCAGCACAGGATTAGTTCATACAGTGGTGAATTAACAGCTACAGGGGTGAATTAGGACGGTTTAATTAATTAAATTTGCTTTTATAGTGTTGATTTTACTCTTTAAATGATGAATTAGCTTTTACGCTGTTGGGTTAACACCTAATTAACCTAATTAAAGTAGCAAATTAGGACAGTTGAAGTGACACTCAGAGTGCTGAAATAGGTTTTATAGTGTTTATTCTTATTGTGTTAATTTTACCTTTTACAGCATTCAATAAACACTGTATGTATTTAATTAACACTTATAGTGTTCAGTGAACATCTACAGTGTTTAGTTTAACTCTTGCCATATTAAAAATGTCTAAAATGTTGAATTAATATTTGAAGTGTACTATACATGTGTGTGTGCCCATGCGTGTGTGCATGTGTGTGTGTGTGTACTTTACATGTGTGTGTGCATTGTTTTGGCCTTGTGTTTGAGACCATTGTCCTGCTGAAAGGTGAAGTTTCTCCCAAGCTTTAGGTTTTTCTTTTTTTTCTTTTTTTTTTTCCTCCTGTATTTTGCTCCATCCAATCTCTCATCAATTTTGATAAGAAGCCAAGGTTCTGAGGATGAAAAGCATCTCCAGAGCGCTATGCTGCCACCACCATGTTTCACTGTAGGGACGGTCTTAATTGAGGTATGACCTGCGTTAGGTTTGCACCACACCTAGAGCTTTGAAATTTGACCAAATACGGTATCTTGCTCTTGGTATCATCATGAAAAAAACCCCAAAAAAAACACTCTTCACTGAATCACTGTCGTGCTTTCATGTGGTTCTTCTTCTTCTCCCAGGAGTTTGGTGCACCTTTACTCCACTCTTAGCCACTGTACTCTGTAACTCCTTCAGAGTGACTGTTGGCTTCATTGCGGCTTCCCTCAACAGCCTCTGTCTTGTTTTGACAGAGACAGAGTTTTTAGGGACAGCCTGATACAGCTTCCACTTCCTCCTTATTGATCCAACAGTGCTTACGGGGAAATCCTCCCTTTTAGATATAATTTTACACCCTATTCCTAAGTTATAGAATTCTATTACCTTATCTTTAACTTCCTTAGTCTGCATTTTCATTTTCACGCCTTTTCTTCAGACTGACCATCTCTTCAATAATCGTTTTAATATTTCACAGGTGAAGGCCAATTATAAGTCAACCGTGTCCTCGTTAGGATAATATTTTTCACCTGGGGGGTTGAATACTTATACACGCAGCATTTTTCAGTTTTGGATTTAAACTCTGAACTACTTGCTGGCCAGTAATGAATTTATTTGACTTTGAAAATAAATTACAGTGAAAATTCACTATTCAATAATTTATAATTTATAGATAATTTATTTTTTTTAAATAAGAGGATCATACAAATTGCATTTTGTTTTTTATTCTGCCCCGAATAAGCTATTTCACATAACAGATGTTTACATATAGTCCAGAAAACACGATAATAACTCAATTTACACAAATGAACCAGTTCAAAAGTTTACATACGCTTGACATCAACAACTGTTTTTATGTTTTGTGATAGTTGTTCATGAGTCCCTTGTTCTTCAGAAAAATCCTCCAGGTCCTGCACATTCTTTACTTTTCCAGCATCTTCTATTTGACCTCTTTCCAACAGCGGCTATATGTGATCCATCTTTTCACACTGAGGAGAACTGAGGGACTCGAACACAACTATTACAAAAGGTGCAAACATTCACTGATGCTGATTAAGAGCCGGGGGGCGTGTAAACTTTTGAACAGGATGTTTGGTATAAATTGTCTTCAAATCATTTTCTTTAAAGATCTTGTTTTTTTCATTTAGTACTGCCCTTCCGAAGCTACATAAGACATTTACATGTTTCCCAGAAGACAGAATAATAACAATTTACACCGATCATCCTGTTCAAAAGTTTACCCCCCCCCCCAGGCTCTTAATGTAATGCTAAAATTATTAACATTTTGCAGATTCTGCAAGGCGTATGCAAACTTATGACCCCAACTGTATTGTCTATTCATGTGTATGTGTATGTGTATGTGTATGTGTGTGTGTGTGTGTGTGTGTGTGTACTGTACTTGTCTGTGTGCAGGCAAATGTATGTGTGTATTGTACTGTATATGCATGTGTGCACGTACATGTGTACTTTTTACTGTACATTTGTGTGTGTATTCTGTACATGTATGTGTGCATGTGTGTGTGCTTCTCTGTGTTCTCAGGTCACTATGAACAGAACAGCACTCCATTATTGAACACACTGAAGTGGCCTTAAACAGCAGCACACATGCACACTGAACACAATATAATGCTGTGCGCACACACACATACACACACACACACACACACACACACATATACACACACCCGCTTGCTCGGTTCCCATTTCAGACCATTGCGGGGCACTTTGCTTTGTCCATCAGTAAACAATGGAGATACGGCACAGTCCTGACAATCACAAGGACAATGCCACTCGTGTCCTTGGATTCACAAAAAGTATAAATATATTGACTAAAGCAGCGGCAGATTATTTATTACTGGCAGGAAGAGGCTCCACACTTCCTCCTTCAGTGCCCGAGTTCATCTTTAGACTTAGGGCTTTTCATTTACACAGGACATAAGGCTCAGCTTGGGCTCTGGATTAAGTGCTTTGTAAAGTTGTGTATTGTTTTGTGTTTTGTCAGACAGAAAGCCGAACCAGAGCGTTGCTGGGTGAATCCGGGTTCGAGTCCTCGTGCTATCTGCAGCAGCTGGTTCGAAACATTGCCAACAAAATCCATCCATCATCCCCCACATAGCCAAGGCCACAACGAGCCGGTAGGTAGTGCAGGCTTAAAGCGCGCGCGCGCACGCGCACACACACACACACACACACACACACACACACACACACACACACACACACACACACACACACACACACACACACTTCACATCTTAAGGCGAATATTGTGGTGCATAGCTAGAGGGTCTTCAACCTAATGGCTTTTTATTTATATTATTCCTAGTTATTATGTCCCTAAATTCTACTGAATGACAACTTTAATAAAGTAAACAGACAGTTTTTCATGATTTATAATGCGGTCACCATTTTGTCGGTCAACCAATAGTGTAAGAAATCAACGATATTTAAAAACTGTTTAAAAACTGTCCTCAGCCATTATGGTTCATACCTGTGTTGTCTGTCTTTTGTTTTTAATTCATGTTTATTATTATGCCATTATAATGCTGAGCTGGCTATCCAATCTACTCCAAACTTAGACCTTTGTGCTGAGCTTCAAGAAAGGAGCATCACAGAGGCATCATTTATGGGCAGTGACAAAAAAAATGTAACTATAACACAGGACTTTCGATGCAAATTTATCTACTGACTGACCCACAAAATGACACGCCCCAGTGACCTGGACGTAAACAAAGCGAGTGGAAACTATCTATAGGCCAAATGTTACTGTACACTTTTAAACAATATGGCTCATTTTTATAAAAATCTGTAATGTGGGGATCCATGTATTTTTTTTTTTCAGTTAAAAGGGTCCTTGACTATAAAAAGTTTGAGTCCCGCTGCCCTTTTTTATTAACAATTTTTTTAAAAAAGCTCATCATTTTTCAAAATTTATTAATCATTACAAAGATATATTTTGATTAAATTAAACACTCAGAGAAACTCGGACACAAAGAAAGACGTTTTGCTTGTTAACCGCCAGTCAACCTCCATATGATTTTTTTTTTTTTATAAATCTGTCTTCATGTGTCATCAAAATGGAGGTCAGTCTTTAAAAAATTCAGTTTTCTTTGAGTGCTTTCCTTCACAATATGCCTCTCTACAATGATTATTGTGTGCAGTACTAACACAAACACTCATCCTGGCTTGAGAGAGGCGGATGGAAACTGCAATGAGAACGAAACAGCCAGAGGATATTAGCTTCTACATCACCACAGGTCAAAAATCTACAGCCGAATGATTAGCAGCTTGTCATGTTACTGAGAAAGAGTAAAAACCTGAAGATGGCGGAAAACTTAAAGTTACAGCTTTACCTCTGACTGTTACAAAGCCCTGGAACTGGAGACTCCTTCCACAACATTAAATAAATGTCTCCCCACAGAAAACGTCATCATATCTATAGAAACGATAGCGCATCAGAACGAGCACACCTGGGATTTGTAGCTGCACTACTGCTGTTATGGAAAAATTAATCAACACCTTCTAACCAATCAGAATCCAGAATTCAACAGCGCTGTGGTATGAGGTGCAGCAGCTTTATGAGGATCTAAGAGCTTTGGACTTATGAACATATTAACGAAGTGAAAGTTGAGGCTACTAATATTAATGGGAGGAGCTCCAGGAAATCAGATTAGCTGCTGAAAACAAAAATAGTAAGTGGTGAAGTCTCTTTTTCCTTTTATCAATCTGCTGCAATGCCGCAACATCCTTCCAGAACGTTACAAGTACAAAAACAGCGGGCAGCGAAGTGCAGGAGGATATCCTATCCACGGAAGATGGCACTTAGAGGTACTCAAGAAGTGAGTTCACATCTAGCAAGACAGCAGAGGAACACTTTCATCTTATTCTTCTTACACTGCATCGCGATTAGCTTGCTAGCTGGCTAGTACAGCAAGCATAGCTAGTTCCGAATAAAGAGACTAGCGTAGCTTACTTAACAATAGGCCATGCTAGTGTTGCATTGGGCCCTTTGGATCAGACTCAGCTGAATATTTAAATATTTTTACTTGAATATTTTTCATAGCTCATAGACACAGAGAGTTGATAGAATAGACGGCTGCTGCTCATGTTAGCCATGTTTCCTGCTTCTAGCTACAGGTTACAATAAAAACACAAGTTATCACGGTTTTGGGGGCGTGCCTTGCACACAGCACACGTATTTTAGGGAGAAAGATACAATCAAAGATTGTAGTTTATACAAAAATATGTGTGTAAGAGGGTTAATGCAAATCTCTGTAGTGTTGTGACCTGAGGCCTTTTCTATAAATCTATAAAGATATTAGTTTGTACAACACGGCAGGCATCTTATAACGAAATGATCATTTCATCATGCAGCGTATTCAAAATCATTTTGTGTAATGAATTACGTAAGAAGTAAATTGCAATGTTATAGGATGCTACATTTCTTGATAAAATGTGCATTTTCATGAAAAAAGGTCCGAATGACATTGTTTTCATGTCAAGCAAATTATGAAGAAATTTCTAGAAAATCTGTGTACACTTTCATGAATCAAAGGTGTAGTCAGTGACTTTGCTCAAAGTAAGCTTCAACGCATAATATAAACAAATGAAGCCTCTCCATTCATTGTTTCCTCCAAAGCCACGCCCCCAAAGTGCTGCTAGTGGATCTCGGGACATCATTAGACACAAGGCTGAGGGCTTTCTATGACAGGCAACATGATTGACAGGCAAGTAGAAACACCTGCATGCCCTGATTAGTGATATGCTGGTGGTCCACATCATTCGTGGATCATTTTTCTCCTGTTTACAGAACATACACAGCATGTATACTGTGCGCAATGTGTTGACAAAAAAAAAAAAATCATTCGGATTTAAAAATCACTGACCATACCTTTAATCAAATCTAGTTTTTTCTGTTTTTTTTTTTTAAACGTAGCACTATTTTGTCTCATCCATATCCACATCCATGCAAACACACACACAGTCTGAGCAAGTGTGGCTGTAGAGTTACAGATCATTAGTAAGCACTAGAGTAAATAAGTGTTTTTTTAGTGTTTTAGCCTTGAGGCTAACAGGCCTATCACAGAGCTCGAGTGTGTTATCTCTGCGTCTGGCTGGGTGTCCTCATAGGCACGCTCCTGAAGTGTGGCTGCTACAGGTGTGGTCCTCTCTCTCTCTCTCTCTCCTCATCTTTCTCTCTCTCATCTCCTTTCCCTCGACCCTGACACACGCCAAATCCTCCGCCATCAAGCGCACCACACGCACAGTTCACACACACACGAGCTGAGACACACGCCAGCGTTCCCCCCTACGCCGTGACCATGACGCACGCCAAATCTCCTGATCGCAGCCAGCTACAGCTACACCATTCCCCATCTGAACACACACACACACACACACACACACACACCTCTACTTCATCTCTTCTTCAACCACAAGGCTACAGCATTCTTCTGATGCCTCTCTTTCTCGACTCTAATTGCTCCAGTCTTTAGCAAAACCCTAAATACAGAGGTCCGAATTTCATCCTCACAGGTCAAATAGTCTACATACCTGCCCTTCATGAATTTCTGCTTGTTTTTTGGAAATTATTCCATCAGTTAAGACCATCTCCTGGCCGAGGAATCCTAATGCGTGACAAGACAACTAATAGCTCAACTAATTACTCCACATATGTGCTTCATTACTCGCTCTGTCAGACGTACAATAAACCCGCCAGCTATCTGAATCACAAGAGAAAGTCGCAGGTGATGAAACGGAGGCGTATATTAAAAAAAAAGGTTTTGGAATATTGTACAGGATATTAAAGCGGCGATAAGTGGAGACCTCGCCGCCTCTGATAGCTCGCGCTGACCCACGGTTCCTCCGCACATCAAACAGGTTCCTCTCCCGGAATCTTTCTCTTCTCTTCCTCCAGCTCCCACTTTAAACCCCACTCCTCTTTTCTAAAGGCCGTCTCCCGGCAGGTGTCAGTGCGTCGCCCCGTGCACGACTCACACACAGCGCGTGCAACACGCTAAAGATATCATCACAGGACTCAAAGACGTTTGGCTTTGATTTGGAAAAAAAATAAATAAATAAGATGCTGGATTAACTCGAAATCGTTTGGTCAAATTTGTTACAACAAAGCTAAATACTCGATAAAAAAACATTCAGCTAGATTTACATACGAGCTCAGCCTGTGATGTCACTAAATCAACTCAATGGCTTGAACTTATCACGTGCAATATTTAACTTTTAGCTGCAGAACCCACGTGCTAAGTTCGGTATCTAGATAGCTTACTTAGCAAATGTTAGTGATGGTTGCTTTGATAATGCTATACTCTGACTACAGTTAAAAAAGTCACTGAGATAACAAAGATGTTCAGAAGTTCAGAAACTGAAATGTTTGGAATTTATGGAAGGAGTCTCCAGTGTCAGCACTCAGTAAGCTTTCTGACATCTTCAGGGCAGAGGAGTCTACTCTTTCCGGTTTCTCGGTAACATGACAAGCTGCATTTGTTGTTGTTGTTGTTGTTGTTGTTGTTGTTTTATTAACTACAAGAAAAAGGAAAACAAGTGAGGCTGGTGAGGGAAAGACTGTTTATAGCTACTATAACATGGAACTAGCTTGTTACATTAAATGTAACTATAAATGGATAAAAAGTATGACGCATCCTTCTTTAATTAATAAACGATTGTTCGCTTTGGAAAATTGCTGTTGTATAAGAGGAATAAAACACTGTGCTGTTTTTGGGAAGTAATCGTGGCATGTTAACAGTAACTCAGTTTCATCAACAGCATGACACGGAGTGTTTTATTCTTTGCATAAGTCCATAATGAGAGTCAATTAATGCAGAGCTCAAGTCCAATATGCGCACGCGCACACACACACACACACACACACACACACACACACACACACACACACACACACACACAGTGCTGAGTAGGACAGCAGCGTGAGGGCCGCAGTGCACATCGTCGGCAGCAGCAGCCTTGAGGAGAGGGTGCAGGAGTGAAGGTCAGATATGAGAGGGGCTTCGTCCTGGAACAGCTTGTTAAAAGAGAGAGGGTAAAAAAAGAAAAGCGAGAGAGAGGAAGAGTGGAGTGGAGGATGGGGGTGGAGGAGGAGGGGTTTTGTCGTTGTTGATTGGCCTTGAGCGGATGCTTTATGTGCTCTGGAGCCCTGGCCACGTGGGGAGCGCTGATGTAAATGCTGACAGCTACGAATCGGCCCCGAGATAACCCAAACACAGCGCGGGTCAGCGAGGTGGAGGGAGACGCTGCTTTCTGCCCATCTCTCTTCCTCTCTCTTCTTCTCTCTCTCTCTCCCACACGCTTTCTGTTCCCTCGTTCATTCCACACGTTCCTCTATACACACACCTGGAGTGAACCATACAGTAAAACTCAAGCACTTGTTATGCTCTAAATCTTTTGGCAAAACCAGAGCTGTGCTTTTTTCCCCCCCAACCAGCCACTAGTACAGTACCCGAGTTTCAGTACCAAAGTTTTTAGTTAATACCGCATTCAACCAAAAGTCATACTTTCCAACCTCCGAATAGGAAAATGCAAAGAAAACGCCCCACAACTCACAATTTCTACTCGAGAACTCGGTTTCCTCAACTCCGAGTTCAGCAAGTGACATCAGATCAACATGGCTGCTCACAGCATCATCAGTAAAGACAGCAGCACTTCTTACTTTTAAATGAGTTATAATCATTTACATACAATTACACTCACCGTCCACTTTAATAGGAACACCTGTACCCCTCCAATCAGCCATGATGTGGCATGAGATTCATGTGGCAGCAGCACAGTGCATAAACTCCTGTAGATACTGGTCAAGAGCTTCAGTTAACGTTCACATCAAACATCAGAATGGGGAAAAAGTGTGATCTCTGTGACTTTAACCGTGGCATGGTTGTTGATCAGATCAGAGGAGAATGAGCAGACTGGTCTGAGATTACAGGAAGTGGATACTAACTCAAATAAGCACTCTTTACAATCGCGGTGAGCAGAAAAGCATCTCAGAACACGCAACACATCAAACCTTGAAGAACCTGATTTGGTCTTCTGCTGTTGTAACCCATCCATCTCAAGCTTTGTTGTTTTGTGCATGCTGAGATACTTTTCTGCTCACCACAGTTGGAAAGAGTGATTATATGAGTATGACTTATATCCTTCCTGGCAGCTCGAACCAATCCGGCCATTTTCCTCTGACCTCTCTTATCAACAAGGCATTTCCACCCACAGAACTGTCACTCACTCAATGTTTTTTGTTTTTCACATCTAGAATCTTCAGAATCTTTGAAATATTTACATGAATTTCAGTTTTTCTTTGTATTTGGTTTGTCCCCTTTTTTGCTTTAATGACAGTGTGTACCCGAGCTGGCATGGACTCCACCACATGTTCATGCAAAACCTTAGGATCCATTTTAGATCAGATCTATCAGAGCATCATCTGGTCACACGCTCCATTAGAAGAGATTAGACATGAGGAAAATCTGACCTTTTCCACAAAGCAGTCAACATGGGCAATATCACACATCCGCTTACATTTAACTAGGGACCTAGAAATAGTGCGGAATCTTGCATGTTGAATATTCAAGATATTGAACATTTCCTTTCTTTGTTTTTAAATATTTCGAAATTCTAAAACATTCTGTTTATTTCCAATTTGAAATGAAAAACCCCAGATTTTCAATGTGTTCTCAGACTTTTGGACCCCACTGTAAATATGTATTTGGTTTGGAAATGTATCCTAATACAGACATCAAATCATCAAAATGTCTGTTAAATATATCTCTATAAGAGTCATACCGGCATATTTCGTGTTAAAATAACACAAAATATGTACAAAAATTATTCATGATGAAGTTGTCAGTCTAGATTTTACCATGAAAAATATTCACAGCTTCTCATTCACACAGTTTCTCATTTAACATGTTATGGCTCATGTTAGTGATGATCTAAAAAAACAAAAAAAAAACAATAATGAATTATGAACTTAAAGCATTCACACAGTTTCGTTACTAAATCAGTGAAACCTGTAACTGTTACAGTTAACTGCATTTACACTGCATACCTAACAATTCTAGTAAATTAAGTTGTTTCATTATCGATGTTTATTGTAGTTTGTTGAGGGTTTTTTTTGGTGGATGGAATTTGGAGGCCTTCAGCTCCTTCAGGTACACGACGTCTTTAGTGCATGTGCTTTTCTCCTCAGGAAAACATCTCAGTACATGTAGGATGCTTTGTCTCAGCTGCACTGTGTGATTTGTACTTCTCGTATTTGCTCAGACGATAATAAAATAGTGAATTCATGTCCCCAGGTTCATGCTGCATGTGTTCCATCATCATTATGCAGCATGTAAAGCCTTCTGTACGGCCTCGGCCCAAATCCCTGAGCTGTTCTCAGTGGCAGGCAGGGTACAGCTGAGATAAATATAAATATCATTTAAAGGTTTTAAGTGTAAAGATTAAGTGTAGCATACGTTCGAATTGATCACAATGAGAAAAGTCAATCCAGATTTTTACTGTGTGTGCACCCTGTCTCGTGTTTCCACACTAGATTTTAATTGTTTTTAGGAGACTTTGAAAAAAATGGTGTGAAAATACTAAAGGTTTCTGCGCTTCATGATTTAGTTTTTCCTCCATAAGGAACCTGTTCAATCATCCATTACCTCCTTGGTTAATGCTCCTGTAATGATGGCGAAAATAAATAAAATAAAATAAAATCTAAAGAAACTCTGTAAAGTGAAAGTTTCTTCACAAATAATTAAATATGTTTTTGTGTCAATATAATTACTATATCGAGCAGTAAAAAGTTAACAGTAAAACAACCGAAACAACAGTGTAATCTAATTATAATAAATAATAAATAATAATGTGATGAATGAATACTGAATAAGATCTGCTGGAATGTTGTTCCAGACTTCTTGAAGAACTGTACAGGTAAAAATCCCAAACAGCCTTGATGATCATTTCATGCAATATGCTTTTTCTTATTTATTACCAGATACAAAAATCAAGAATCTTTCATCTGTAAAACTTTCAGACCTTGAGAACAGTTTAAAAAGCAGTTACAGCTGTTTTAGAGCAGTTAGTTGCTACAAATGGATCTGTGGGTGATAGTGAACTATAAACGGTGTAAAAATCATTATTTCAAGCTACATTTAGGAAAGAAGGAAAGCAGTTATTCTGATTTCCTCCCGATTGGCCACAGCGTGACCTGCCAGAAAAATGCAACGGTAAAATCTTCTAAATTGTTGCTCTATACATCACCAATAAAGACTGTGGAAAAAAAGTTATTTAGAGACCATACAATGGAGCACCAGCAGGAAAGTTTTTCTATTTTCCAATAAATTTATGCAACAGTTCAATTATGGAAAAAGTGGTCCATGTTAAAAAATAAATAAATAATAAAGAAAGAAAGAAAGAAAAAAGTCTCATAAGTACAACAGGTTTCTTACATTTCCAGTTTTATATTTCCTATTTTTATGATATATTTTTATCCTGGTCTTGCCCCTCTGATACAGTTATTAATATAATAGAGCAATTTATAGTAATATAGCCATAAAATAAAGGGCAAATTAGGATTTACTGAATCAGTGACGTTGGATTTTATTAAATCGTGTCCTCACTTAAATCATTACTAGATTGTTTTCTTGCTTGTTTTTTTTAATTAATTTATTTATTTATTTTGCGACAAACCCTACTGAAGTGACGTGTTTGGGTGTCTCGGCTGATTTCAAGTGTAACCATAACCTGTAAAAAAGGTTCCAAGTAGAAGAATTTCTGAGGTCTTCAGCCTTCAGACGAAATATGTAGAAAAAAAGGTTCTTTGGACGGTTAATGGTTCAAGTTTCCAAAGGGCTTTGACATAAATGGAACTTTTCCTCTGTGACTACATTTACGTTGAATCATTTGTTAGACGCTTTTATTCCAAATGTGTAAATGCATAAGTGAAGAATTGATAACAAGAAAGAAACTGCCGGAATTCTCAGAGTGCTGAACGAGGATGCTGAAGGATGATTCAGCAAGATCTTCTGTTATGGGTGCATTCAGATCTCAGAATAAGTTGCTCAGCGTGTTGCTTGTGTGCTCTAAACTGCTCCGAGTTCTCCATTTTCTAACGCACCAGGTCCAGCTCATGAAAAACTTCATGAAAAAGAAGATGAGCTCGGGAAACTAGGAATACTAGGAGCAGGAACAACAGAGGCAACTTTCCTCATCAGTGGCTCCTCATACATTCAGCTGTAACTCAATGATGAAGGCACCACTGAGGATCAATGGTAGATGGTCCTCAAGACATGAGCAGCACTCTGAAAAGATGTCTTGGGTGGGTCTGTGTCTCAGAGCAAGCATGCGTTAGCCCTCACCCTCCTAGATTGGTAGCTGCCGTGTTCTTTGGTTGGTGATTCTACGTACGGCAGAAAATTTCGCCTCCGTGTAGAGCCCCTTTAGAAACCCTTGATACAGCTTTCTGTAGGTCTTAAATCTAGCTTGTAGCCAACCTTTAAGGGGACCAAATATGTTCAGATCATTTCAGAATCTCCTGAGAAATGGAGATTTTCCTTGTCACATAAATAAGTGATAAAAGGTTTAGGGGAAAGACTTGTGATATTTCCTGAGACTGCATGAGCATAAGTTATTCATGGACTAAACGTAAGCTGTAGTATACTTTTAGAAAAGGGTTTCCTCAAGGGTTGTTAAGGGTTCTTGATCCAAATAACCATTAGATTTGAGCACATTAAACAGATTCAGATCCATTCATGAAGCTCTACAAGCCTTGCAATTCTGACATCCAGCATTTGCAAAATAGCCTCATACATTTCATCAATAAACGTGGCAAAGACTTGCATTCCTCACTCTTGTAACTACAGACACGTTCCTGGTAGTTTCACTGAAGCGAATATCCTTAAACAAAGCAGGTTCCTTAAGGGTTCCCTAAACAAATCTTTGATTAGCCCTTCTCTATTGGAATCCTTATAATAGAAGGCTTCCCTTTCAGAGCTCACTGAGAGAGCCAGAACCATTAAGAACCCTTGAGTAAAACTTTTTCTAAGAGTATACATACTTAGGGACATATCTGTTGTCCTCATCACACATCTCTATGACTATACACCAGATCTGTCCCCTGCCTCTCACAAATAACTTCTGTACAGAGGCTAGAGGACAGGACAACTGCCTGGTGCCCAAGAACTGATGGAGTGAAATGAAAACTGAGCACTGAAGGCCATGAAAGTGGAGTAAAAACTCCAATGGGAAACCTACAGCAACATTTTACAGCACTTCTCCACCAAGCAGTGTGTGGATCGCCACATGGCTTTGCTACAAATCCAAACCCAGGACTGTCCATATCCTGGTTTGACATAACAATATACTCAAACGTAAAGAGTATTTCGATCAAGAACCCTATACACCAAGTATACACCAAATACCCACTGGGGATGTTGAGGACTGGTCACTCCACTTGCGTTTGAATGAAAAACATGACCAAACCCAGAACTATGACCTTGCAAATAACGCAACTATAAAAATACTGGGTACAAGACCCTGACCTGAGCTGAACATACTTGAAAACTTCACCCCAATCAATATATCTTCTTGACTCTTAATCATAAGTCAGCCTTGCCCATGCGCTGACTCTAAAAACAGCTGAGTCAGAGAGGCCTTAGTGACTCGTCTCTCTCTCTGTCACAGCTCTGTTTACTCTGCTGGACGAGCAGGAGTTCAGCCAAGCAGAGCTATCACTGCATAAACATTATTCAGCAGCCCAGCCTCTTCGGTTGCTGAAGCTGGACTCAGGAGGTGGATTGATGGGGCTCCGTCCCAGAGGCGTCACTCGATGTGTGTTTGTTTATGTGGAAGTGATAAAGCCCTGCCCAAAAACAATGTCCATCCATTGCTGGTTATGGACTGGGTGCAAAGTCTTATTTATTAAATGTCCAGAATTTGCTGACTGGTCTGCTTGACCTAAGGCTAGGTCGAGATGATATCAATTTAGCCAGAAGGGAGGTTAAAAAAAAACACACACACATTGTATTTCATGAGAAGGTTAAAGATAGATAAAGGTAGTGTTTTCCTATTCATGTATGTGCAGAGAAAAAGCTATAGGACAGGCAAACACTGGGAGGGGGTGACCCCAAAACTGACCATGTAAGTCCATGCTATCGGTAAATTCTCCAATGGACAACATTTTATAGCACTTCTCCATCAAACAGTACAACCTGCCATGACTTAGTTACGAATCCTCTTAGTTACGAATCATCTAACCACAGAGAGATCAATGCCAGCAAGCCGCCCAAAGACAGGCAAGAGTGCCATTACTTAAATCTTCAGTGAGGATAAATAGGAGCAAATGTCCATTTAATGCCATTCACACATCATGACATCGTGGTCATTTGTTTGGTGTTAAGAGCTGGAGAGCTGTCTGGCCCATACAATGTCCATCTTACACGCGACACCTTTCTTTTTTTTTTTTTTTTTTTTTTTTTCTTTTGGAGCTTGGCTTCAGCCTCCACAGTTCCATTCGATTTCATTTGTATGGTAGTTTTATCAATAGACACGGTCACAAAGAAGCTTTACAGAAGTAACGAACACACCGCGGGCAACATGGCTGAGGAAAAAGTCAAGGAAGAAACTTTGAGAATTGAAACGGAACCCCTCCTCTTCTGAGTAACTCCAGGTAGTGAGATTGTAAATCATTACAGTATACAGGTGCAGCAGAGGAAAGACAAAGACAAACAGTACTGAGGATGATCAGGACGAGCAGACTGTTAATAAGCTTGTGGTTTTGTTCTGGACTCAGGGCTGTTTGGTGAAGGGTGAACTCTGTTTTTCAGTCTGGGAGCGATCCAGAGAGCCGACCTCTCTCTTCAGACCCCAGAGGCACAATTATACATCACTTTCACCACGTGTAGGTGCGCGTGCACAGCAGCCACGCAAGCAGCATCGCTCACATCCTCGCTTGCGTATCTTACGTACGTCTGCAGGATTAAACGCAGCATCCACTAGATGGCACGTCAGAGCCGAGACATTTCTGTCCATCACTTTCCAAGTCGAACTGTTTGTTTAGCGATTTCATGCACAGTATAACTTTAAGCAAACCGATGAGCTCCATTTGGCTTTGAAACTTTCGGACATTACTGTGATTGTTGTCATTGGGCTGCGTCGTAAAACTGAAAATCTGACCTTACATTTAAAAGTATTAACAACCTAGAAACAGACTTTTCAGTTCAAAATACAAAAACACTAATTGCAACAGGAAAAGCGGTTAGTATTAGTACTCAATAACGGTCTAGAAGCAAAACATAAGCATGTGATTTGAGACACGACGTTAGTTTGTTTATTGCGACACGTGAAATGACCAGGATACACACGGCGGCCATCTTGTGTACGCGTAGTTAACAGTAAGTATAAATCAGCCTTAATCGTCCTGGGATGAGCAGCAGGACAGTGTTTAGGATTACAGCAGCAGATCTTGGGTACAAACCTACAGTTTCCAGGTGACATTATGCACTGAAGCAACTGTTTTTGGGAAGAGAAATATTGTTGAGGATGAATCACAAGTACAGAAAGTTCCAAGGATGAATCTAGCAGGTCTGTAGAGACGTGAGAGAGAGGAGCCACAACACCGGAGTTGTGTCGGCATCAGGCAAGAATTTCGACACTCTCTTCTGTATAGTGTGTTTATCACCTGCTGCATTTTTCTTTCCATTTTTTTCACCTGCCACTACATTCTTCCGAAGAACGTTTCTCACTATTCACAGTCGCTTCAACCGAATAAGTGGTTTTTTTGCACAAAACGGTCAGTTGAGACGTGACGCAGGATTGATAACACAAACACACACACAAAACGTTTCACAGTTGCATAAGATTCACATTTATTTGGTTTCAAGTCCTAAAACATTCTACACATGCTTTCATAACACGTATGGGTCACATTTTTTTTTTCACAGGTAGTTAAAGTAAGAGTTGCAGATGAAAGAGGTCTGAGACGTAGCTTAGGAAAAGCACCTCAGACAGCACTCCTAAAACACAGGCTTGAAATACGTGCTATCGCTATGATTACGTGACAGATCGCGTCCTGAGAGAGACCCCGTTTGAGTGAATGATCGGATGACGTGAAAGGCCAAACTTAGCAAAACAGATGCTTTGTCGTGTTACAATGTTTACAAGAAATTTTCACATGAACTTTGTGGGATTTTTTTTTTTGGACAGCACAAAAGAAGTTGATATTTTGCAGTACGTTAGAACCTACAGTACGCGGTCAGTAAGCTGAACTTCACAAAGTTACTACTTAATCATCTACACGTGACACTGTTTCATTTAAAATAGAACTTTTTCTTCTGCTTTTCTACGTTTTTTTTTTCTCGTGTCCTTTTTTTTCATTTTCTATATTAAATTTTTTTTTGGTCTTCTTTTTCTTTCTTAGAAGTGGCTTAAATCATCAAATGAAAAAAAAAAAAACAACTTTCTACAGTGCTAACAAAGTCATTATTGTCCTTAAAAATGTTTTTTTTTTTAAAAAAAGGTTTAAAAAAAAATAAATTTTTTTGTTAAATCCAATTTTCTCATAAACACAGTAAACACGGGAAATGTTGATGTTCCTGACAGCTGTGTCCAATTTTCACCGTTACATTGGTAGTTAAATTGCTAGCTTAGTTCGCTAGCGTAACTGTTTTTACTAGTTGCCTAGCAACAGTGTTTTCCAGAAATTATCCATTTAAACAGTGACAGTGTAATATGGCCGCTTGTTGAAAGTTCCATGTCGTGAAGATGACCGTATACGTACGTAGCTTGTGGTTTTACGGAGCGAGGCTATTCCCTGAGACAACAGCTACGTGCAGAACCTCCTCATCTGCCTCTATTTGTTTTTTTGGTTTTTTTTTTTTTTTTTTTTTTGTATAAGCCCCAACATTCACCGTTGTGTCTTCCATTAAAGTTTCAAGTGTGTAAAACTGATAGCACTTTTGATAGTCTTATAAGGGCCAATCAGCATACCCGTAACCATCAAATAAAAGAAAAAGCTGATTGGCCGAAAAGTGTCACAGCATATCAATGATTACAGTGGGTAAACAACGACAAAAAAAAAAAACTAATACAAAGCTTGTAAACAGCAGTCGTCGAAATAACGTCAGCTATGACAAGAATTACATTCTTAATGAAAAGAATTCACAAAAAAAAAACAAACAAACAAAAAAAAAAAAACAGTGTTTACAACAACAAAATATAATACTGGTTATTTTAAAGGACGATGTCATCATTGCACTGAGGAAATGGAACGAAGAGAACGGAGCGGTGAAACATCTAGTGATCCGGCGTACATTACTGACGAAACGCTAATGCTGTCACAACGGCATAAGAGACACACAAAGAAACGGGCCGGTGGTGCTATGAAACCAATAAATAGAGGTTTTTTTTTTCTTTAATGAAAGTACGCAACATGATGACACACACACAAAAAAAAAAAAAAAAGAGGTAGTTTCAATGCAGAAATTGCAAAAGGGGGGAGGGAAAAAAAAAAAAGTACAAACAAAAAAAACAAACACAATTTGCAAGGACAATTCAAAATATATATAAAAGAAAAAGTTCCTAAAGAAAACGTTTCAGAGGTCAGATAACGGTTTAACAGTTTAACACAGTAAAAATCATAGGCTTCATTCAGGAGAGCGCTTTATGAGAAAGGCCTACTGCAGCGGGAAATTCAATGCCGCCAAACAATGCCGCCGTCGCTTATAGAGAACTTCCAAGCTCGAATTAAATTGCGATATGGCCTCTCTTATTGAGTCCTACAAGAGACATAACATCAGTCAACAAAGACGCAGAGGTTAGAAAGGGCCTTACAAAGGGTCTTAGTACAGGGGTCTGAATGAAGTGAATCATCTCTGAATTAAAAAAAAAAAAATCCCTGAGCTTCAGAGAATCCTCACGAGGTTCGTGGACCTGCATCTCAACCTCAGCTGCCAGGCGCAATTTATCGAATAGACCTCTGAGACACGTGTTCGAGAGTTCGAAAGCACTTAAAAGCAAAAAGCTGATGTGTGTGTGTGTGTGTGTGTGTGCGCGCGCGCTCGCGTGTGTGTTTGTGTGTATGTATTCCAAGATGTCAAAAATGTTTCCGCGCTGAACGAGTGTACCATGTCTTGAGAGAGCATCACGTATTCCTCGGCCCAGTCTCAACGATTCACACACACACACACACACACACACACACACACACACAGCATGACCTCTGAAAATGAGACATCAGCACTGAGCACTGGGGAAAAGTGATAGGCCTTCACCCTATACAAACACCAAAAGCCAAAAAAAAAATAAAAAAAAAAACATCCACAACAATAGCTACAAGAATAAACACGGAATAAGGTACAACAACAAAAAAGACAAAAATAAAATGACTGAACTGATGAATGAAACTGCTCTTTAGAAGCAGGTATATAAAGTGGTAACATTTGGTCTAAATCCTAAACGGCGCATTACTCTCAGCACGTCCTTTTTCTCCTTTAATCCGTGCTTCTCCCTGATTATTTAGTTCCGTTACCACTGAGATTTAGCTGCATTCGAGAGGCCTTGAGGTGGAGGACGGGGAGCCGGGCATCACCCAGCCACCCGTCGTCGCTATGACCCTCTGCTCGTCATTGTCTGCTGCAAAAATATGTAAACATTATTCGACTTTTTCTGATTTTTTTTATTTTTTTTTTTATTTGGAATGTTTCAACTGTCTGGCTTAGCAATAAAACATCTCGACGTTCCCAAGGACGTCGCTTCCGCTAACCATCAGGTCTTCGGAGTTTGATATTTAACATCATCGAACGAATGCCCTTCGGGGAAAAAAAACAAAAAAAAAACGACACCCCTTTTCTTTCCTGGATAAAATAAAAGTATTTAAAAAAAAAAAAAAACACAACAACAACAACCACCTACTACAAACTACACCCTTACTACAACTAGAAACCTACATCATTGTGATATTTGAGCTCGAGTGACATCTTAAAAAAAAAAAAAAAAAAAAAAAAAAAAAGAGCCTGTTTTTTTTTTTTTACCCTGTTTTTAAAGAATCTGTCCAGTGTGAAAAAAGGAGATCAGGGCCAGTTGAGGACACGTGAAATGACACATTAACACGTAAACGCTGCTGGTACGAGCTGGTGCACTTTCTCTAAGCGGTCCTCTTTATTTAGATTCACTCGGCTGAACAGTTTGCTCACTCCCTGCCAACCTTACAGGGAGAAGAATATCGAACGAACTCAAAAACAACAGATATGTATACAGCTGTGAGGTACAAATCTTTCCCCCAGGCTGTGATTGAACACTCGTCTCCTCTCGTCACCGCTTTGGAGCTACAAGGCTAATTTAGCTAACGAGTAATGGAAGGCTACAGCCACCGTGTTAGCATCAGATTTGCTGTTGTGGGGAAAAACGGATCGCGTTCTTCCTCATCAGACTCAGAAGATGTGATAAGTTTGGCTTCAGATATCAGACACACCTTTTTTGAAGTGTGTGTGTGTGTGTGTGTGTGTGTGTGTGTGTGTGTGTGTGTGGGTTATGAATTAGCTTTGGAGGCTATAACAGAATAAATTCATTATTGGCTGATGATTTTTGACACTGTGAGTGTGTAGCGTGTGACGGATGTAAGAAAGAAAGTGAGCGAGCGAGAGAGAGAGAGAGAGAGAGAGAGAGAGAGAGAGAGAGAGCTCAAGACTCTACCTGAGGTATATATATTTATATATTTGTATATCTGTCTCTATGAGCAACAAAAAGTGAACTATTTCAAAACTCCTAACCCTAGCAGTGGGAGCACATTCTGCAGTGGGACGAGCGAGCGTAACCTCTGCTGCGGAGTCTGTGCATTTTGCGTACGAGCAGCAGCGATTGTGTGCGGTGTACATCAGTATACATTCAGCTCTGTCTGGTAATAAATAGAGAGAGAGGAAAAAAAAAAAAAGTAAATGTTTAAAATAGCTGCTAGTCACATTCATCATTTCTTTCTTTCTTTCCTTTTTTTTTTTTTTTTTTTTTTTTTTTAAGAAACGGAGGTGAAACAATCTGAGCGACACCTCCATGACCCCAAAAATCCCTGTCTCCGTGTGCTTCGTTAGGAGACGAGAGGCGGGTCTTTAGTTGGCGGGGGCGGAGCCCTTCGTCACGCTGGGGGAGGAGTTTGACCTGTAGGTGTTCAGGCTGGACTTACAGGAGTGCAGGACCGCCTTGAACAGCAGGGGAAGCTGCTCCAACGGAACGTTTACCAACTTCCCTGCAAAAAAGATTTTAAAAAAAAAAGAAGAGAAAAGAGAGAAAGAGAGAGAACTTAACAATAAACATTTCATGTGTCAAGGATTAAAGTATTGGCACCCTTGTCTCTGCTTATCGTAACTGCAGGCCAACAAACATGCTCACCACGCGTTCACCCCTGAGACAGCACCACACACACACACACACACACACACACACACACACACACACACTTCAACGTCAAATTAGCTGCATGTGTTTTTGTTTATTTTTGAATGATTTGGTCGTGAGGTGTACGGGATAATGAGACGCTTACTGTAGCTCTAACTGCACTTTTACAAGAAGCTGCACTGCTAGAACATGTCCAGAGTTGACCTTTGGAAACTTTGCTAAATAGTGAATAGATTACATGTGTGTGTGTGTGTGTGTGTGTGTGTGTGTGTGTGTGTGTGTGTGTGTGAGTGAATAGAGCCTTACCTGCGATGCAGCGTATTTCAGGAAGACACATCATTATCTCCGGGAAGCGTTTGGGTTGGTGAGGGTACTTGTACTCGGTGTAATCCTGACACACGTACCAGTAACGCTTATTCAACTGCTCCAACTGTGCCACATTAGTCAAACCCCGGATATCTATACACACACACACACACACACACACACACACACACACACACACACACACAGAGTGAGAGAAAGAGAGAGAGAGAGAGAGAGAGAGAGACAGAAAGAGAGAGACCAATAGAAAGACAGAGAGACAGAACATAGAGGAGACAGAAAAAGAGACAGAACAGAGTGTGAGAGAAAGAGAGAGACAATATATAGAGAGAAAGAATAGCTGATTATCCCACTCTATAAAGTGAATTGCTGTAAGTACCTCTATAATAAATACACACTGTTCAGTGTTGCGCTCAGTGGTATGTTGTGTTGCGCTCAGTGTTGCGCTCAGCGTTGTGGTGTTGTGTTCAGCTCAGTGTTCAGCTCAGTGTTGTGTTGTGTTGTGTTCAGCTCAGTGTTGTGTTGTGTTGTGTTCAGCTCAGTGTTGTGTTGTGTTCAGCTCAGTGTTGTGTTGTGTTCAGCTCAGTGATGTTCAGCTCAGTGTTGTGTTGTGTTCAGCTCAGTGTTGTATTGTGTTCAGCTCAGTGTTGTGTTGTGTTCAGCTCAGTGTTGTGTTGTGTTCAGCTCAGTGTTGTGTTGTGTTCAGCTCAGTGTTGTGTT
>CM074981.1:25624215-25649237 GCA_037576825.1 Pangasius krempfi | reverse complement strand
AGTGTTGTGTTGTGTTCAGCTCAGTGTTGTGTTGTGTTCAGCTCAGTGTTGTGTTGTGTTCAGCTCAGTGTTGTGTTGTGTTCAGCTCAGTGTTGTGTTCAGCTCAGTGTTCAAGTCTTGTTTTATTAGCAATTGTATTTTCTGCATTTTCTCTTCAGAGTCCTTGAGAGATACAGTACAACCTGTTTCTTTCACTAAGTAACACTATGATTTTTTTTTTTTTTTAAAGTGATGGACTTGCCAAGCTGAGACACACTGACACAGAACAACACTGTTCCCATAATGCCTTGTGTTCCCTGTAACTGTGTAACTGAAGTACAACACTGTTGCCCTCATAGCTAATGAGCTAATGAGCTAAAGGCTAATGCTAATGAGCTGCTGCTGGTTACCTTGGTTCAGGAAGTTGATGGCCTTCATGCAGGCGTACTCTTCATTGCTGACCTTCAGCTGGTGGAACTTACGGAACAAATAGATCAGCTTCTCCATCACCTCCATGCCATCCTCGCTAAACCTGCACACACACACACACACACACACACACACACACACACACACACACACACACACACTTTTATCAGCATAGCTCACCATTTCAGTCTCAGACTCCGATACATATGTGCTGTGCAGGTCTCTCTGTAACATTCTAGCTGCTGTAACGTAACAGGAGCTAACCTGTTTCACAACATTAAATGTAACTCTAAATGGACAAAAAGCATGACATCGTTCTTTACTTAATAAAAACTACAGCTGTGGTATAAAGGGAATAAAACACTTTTGCCCTAACTGCCTTCTTAATGATGCACTTTGGACAGCAGAGGGCGCTAAAATTACAAACGGCACCTTTAATCATTTTGTAACACATCAAATTGTTTGAGGCTACAAAGAAGGTTTGTTTAAATGGTATCAGGGTCGCGATGATCACCTAATTCACTCCCGCCTTGACGGAGCAACAGCTGAGACTCGCCAACCTCGTTATTATTATTATTATTATTATTATTATTATTATTATTATTATTATTATTTCACTGAGCATTGGTTAAAAATCAAAATAAAAGCCCACACCTCCCATTCTCCCATCGCGTAATTACTTCATCACGCATCACGGCGCTCTCCTCGTCCTTTTCTTTTCGCTTTTTAATTTATTTGTTTCTGCAGAAAGCGTCGCTTATCAGGATCTGATTGCACGTTGGCTTTATCTACCCCGGCCTCTGAGCTCTCCTCCCTGATCGCGGGCCATCATTTTAATTGAGTGGGTGCTCGGGTAGAGCGGATGTTGCCCTCTGCCCGCACAACGCCACTGTAAATCTACACTAGAGATCAAGAGAAAGCGGGAAAAGGGTCAGCTGATTCCAGATTCATTTACACACACACACACACACACACACACACACACACACACACACACACACACCACACCAGCTGCTGCTTGTATTTCACTTGAGCACACACTGTGCTAGTCACACACTGACGTACGAGTCAAACCCTGGCGTGAAGCCAAGCTTAACACGGACACGCTACAAGTCTCTCTTTAATATTCTAAAACAGTTTAATGCGCTGCGAGTGTGAACGGTTCCCAAATGAATTCATTAAAACCCTTCCGACTTTGAGCATTAACAGCGCGCGTTGAAATCTCCAACACAAGACACAAGACACAATCCCGTCTGTTTTATGTCCGAGATGAGAGAAAGACACAACAGCGCTGTTCTACTCTCGGTGTCATCACACTGCCTCCTACACACACTTTCTCACACATACACACACACACACCTATTTCTCTTTACTACGCTGGATGGCAGAAGCCTGCAGATGCCTGCGGATACGTGGAGCGTGGAGATTAGGCCCGGCTGTAATGATTCACAGCCGCTCGAGTGCACCTCAGTGCAGACGTTTCTGCCCTTTATCCTGACTCCATGAGATCAAACCTAGTGGACACTTTCACTCCTGCGTCTCCCAAATCTCATAAATCAAGACACTGGAGACTCCTTCCATAAATGTGGAAGTTGTTACTATAGAAACGATAACATTCGAACTAGCGCATTAATGTAAGCCTGGGATTTGTAGCTGCACTACAGTCAGAGCTGCTGTTATAGAAAATTCATCAGCGCCTAACCCTTTTCTGACTAATCAGATTTGAGAATTCAACAGCGCAGTGGTATAATATTCTAGATATTTCAGCTGTAAATGTTTCTATTATATTCATCTACTTGTAGAGCGCAACTTTTAACATTTCTAATGTTAAATGTAATAAATTAGACATGTCTGGTGTGTGAATTTTGCTTCTTTAGTCCTGCACTGGAGCTACGAGGCTAATATAGCTAAGCTGTAAGCATATCTGAGCAAGAATACACACAACGTAGAGACTAGTATGTGCAATGATACTGAACAAATTGTGTAAATCCTATTTTTCTTCGATATGGTCCAAAACTTTCCTCTCATCTTCAACAGCTACAAAAAGAGTTGTTTTTTTTGTTTTGTTTTTTAAAAGAGTGTGTTTTATTGACAATCTGAGCATCAGGGGCTCTTCTGAAGGCTGGATGAAATGGCCGTGTCTTCCAGTGTACGAATTGTGTCCGAGTGCCTTGAGTGACTCACCCCTGAAGCTCGTGATCGGACGGTGTGTACTTGTCGGTGACGTTGGCGAGGTCTCCCAGGATCTGGGCGCTGTAGACGGTCAGGCAGGCGAGCAGGATGAGCTCCTGCCACGTGGCGCTCAGCAGGCGTGTGTAGTCCTCGATGGAGAGCTCGCAGAAGAACGGCAGCTTCTTAATCCACGAGATCTGGCGGAAGAGCAGCTCATCGGCCAGGCGGCACAGCAGGGCAAACAGCTCCACCTGGGTCACCCGGTACCTGCAACAGACACGTATATGATACATGTTTAACTAATAACACTCTACAACGCACTAGTTAGACAGGTTCTGAGCTCTGACACAATAATGCAAGACTTCACCAAATCCTGCATTTAGTTTTGCATGAGATACAAGTCATGAAAAACGACTGACGCCAAATTGGGAAAGGAAAAAAAAAAAAGCCCATATGATAATACAGTTTGTCTGTAGTATTTGCAGCATGCATGTTCCCCTGTATGAGAAGAAAAAAGAATAACGTACCTTCCTGTTCATATCGGTATTTCTTTTTTCCCGTTTAGGAAACTATCTGTTCGTTACAAGGAACATTTCTTATACAGTTTTAACCATTTTCTAGTGTCCATTTTATATTATGAATATTCCCGGCTGTTTTTTTCCCCTTCCATGATGCCATTTCAGCACCGTTAGCATGGCACTTAAAGTGGTATCAAGGTCAGCATTTGGTTTGGTGAAGACACTTGAGCATTTTGAGAATTAGCCACTGTAGGTTCAAGAGAGGTGGGTTTTAGCGGTCATTCCTTTATACGACTCGTATACACAGAAATTTAATATTGAACCGCGCCTTATGTAGGATTGTGCAAGTCACTTCAGTGCAAGCATTCACTGATCATTGGGAAATGAAGGCCAGTGAGAGCTCGAGCTCACCCGTCCTCGATGAGCATGGGAGTGCCCAGTGGTGCCAGTTCCTCTGCTGCCACCAGCTGGCTGATGAGGGTATGACTCTGCGGGTAAAGACTGCGGGGCTGCGCCGCGTAGCTGAACAGGTGAGGCAGGAACTGGTAGTGCTGGGCAACGGCGCTGCCGATGTACTGCTCCCTGAGAGCGGCCGTGTAGCCATTCAGCTCCACCGAGCGACTGCAGGTAGGGGAGGGAAAGACGAGAAGAGGGAGAGAGAGAGAGATTACAAAGAGGTGCACTGCAGACATTATGTCTCAGTAACTCTAAAACAGAAGAGGACTTTTGAAGAGTTTATAGAAGTAATTTATCACAGGCCTAACAATGCAGAAATAAAGAAACAAAAGGTCAGACAGAAATGACGTCCTGACTGATCAGCTCTATTTGAAGTGATGTGAAAATGATTTTTTTCCCCAAACCCTGTGAACAGCGATGGAATCGGAGGCGCATGTCAGGGCTGAGCTAGCTTTATTGTGCGTTTCATTGTCACAACTGCAGCACAGGAGGACAGGAGACAAAAGACACGTGTCAAAGGCATGTCTGATCTGTGGGTACGGATTTGACAGGCATTAAATGCTTACTTGGAGGAGAGTGTGGATGCGGGAGAAGGTTGGTTGCCATCGGAGACGCCGTTGCCAGGGGAACTGTGATCGCTGTCGCCATTGTTGCCCCAGGTGTGCTCTGCCATGTTGGCCTCATCCTTAAATTCCTGACCAGACATGATCCGCTCTATCTCCTCGTCTGAGATCTAGAGAGAGAGAGAGAGAGAGAGAGAGAGACAGACAGACAGACAGACAGACAGACAGACAGACAGACAGAGAAAAGCAGAGAGACACAGAGAAAGATAGACAGAGAATGAGAGTGAAATAGAGGCAGAGAAAAAGAGAGATATGGACAGAGAGAGAGGCAGAGAGAAAGAGACAGATAGAGTGAGAGACAGTGATAGAGACACACACACACACACACACACACACACACACAGAGAAAGCAAAAGGAAGAAGTAAGATAGACAATACAAGTGAGAGAGACAGAAAGAGAGAGACAGAGAGAGAAACAGACATCAACGAAATAGAAAACATAGCAAGCAAGAGTTATAAAGAAGAAAAGAGATTGACAGTACAAGTGAGAGAGACAAAGTGGGGGGGGGGAGCAACGAAAGGAATATAAAGAAAAAGTGAGAGACAGAAAGAACGAGATAGGCAGAAAGAACGAGTAAGGGAGAAAGAGAGAGAGAAGCAGGAATGAAGTTATATGTTGTCTAAAAAAACTTTTCTATTGTTGATTGTGCACAGAGAGAAATTAGCATTTCAAAAGCTAAGCGTGTTTCTGGCTTTAACATGCGCTCTTCTCCTCAGCAGCTCCGCCGCTTGGAAGGGTTCGGGTTCAGGTGTGTGTGTGTGTGTGTGTGTGTGTGTGTGTGTGTGTGTGTGTGTGGCGATGGCATTAACGTGCAGGGTCAAACTGCCCGGCGTAGGCTGCATCCGTGGCTCATCGGGGGCCTTTACAGAGCCACAACAAAGCTGAGCTTTCATAACGCCTCTCCCCCTTCCAATCAACACAGCACATATGGCACATCGCTCTGAATGGAGTCTAAAGCTTAATGACTGCGCTCTGCACCACTAATGTAGCCCCGACATACACACAGGTGAAAAAGAGAGGCCACACAAACACACTCGCGCACAGACGTGTGCGCATACACATTTAGCCATTCAGAGCCGGCTATTTGTCAGCCCACACGCGGGGTTTCATAATAGCGCCTGACCCACGCTAGCACAGACCGCAGTCCTGATAATTAGGCATTTCAAGAATCACAAAAGAACATTTTGCTCGATACGAGAATTAAACACTCTCTCTCCAAAGGTGCTCGCACGCACGCGTGCGCCCGCAAGAAAATAAAGATACCCAAACACAGCGATATGATGAGGCTAATAGAGAGTGAATGAGAAGAATGACAAGAAGGTGCATTCAGCCGAGCTGCGGCCTTGAAGGAAAGACATTCCGCTAATGAAATTAACGTATTTAGACTGCGGAGAGGGCGCCACGTCCTGATTCACTCCGAACACAATTCAGCGTGTCGACATCCACGTCCATGTCGCTCTACGAGACAAAGGCGGTGCACATGTAGAGGAACGTCTCTCACTGTCTCAGAGAGGCGCAAATAAAGGGAAGAGACAACGAGAGCAGGGCAGAGGAGGAAGAGGAAACCAAACCGATGGAAAGATGTGGTGAAAGAGTTTACCTGAACAGGCCCGATGCTTTTGTTCCTTCCGCCTGGCATGCCATCCTCTCTGATCGCTGAAACACACAACGCAACAATCCACGGCTTAGAAATCCTGACTGCACAGGAAGCAAATCAAGCAGTAAATCGGCTGATGATGTAACCAACACGGTTTTCTGTCTAAAAATCATCACACACTGGCTGTGAAAGCAGGTTCTGCAACCTTTAGCGTTGGCACATTGAATATCTCGGGCGCGGTAAAGGATCTAACACGGGCTTTAGTCTTAAACATTGGATCTTAACCCCTCAATCTTCTCCCTGCAATATGTTAGGACATGCAGCATAAAGGTTATGAAAATCATACAGGTTAGATATAGCAGAATTGTAAAATTTCTACATTTAGGAAATGTTAACGTTTCTAAAAAAAAAAAAAAAATTAAAATGATTAAAGCACAAAAATATTTTCTTTATAAATCCATAAAAAATGTGTCTCTTATTGAAGGACAATGAACTAAGGAGTGAAGAATGACAACAGGCTCACTGTTTGAAGGACGCTCAGTGAAAAAAAGGTGAATGAAAAGAATGTGGAGGAACAGTGGGTAAGTCAGTGTCGCCTGAACGGAGTTCAAATCAGCAAGTCTTTTTTCGGCGATATCAGTATTTTTAATCGTTCAGGCGCGTTTTTCCTCAGCTACGGCTTTACTGGGGGACCGAACAAGGCATTGCAGCCTGATACATGGAGTGTGTTTGCACAGTGCGTCCACTAGGGGGCGATGCGAGCTCACCCAAAAGGCCATAGACTCTTTTCACTCTTTATTTACGATCTCTTTTATAATAAAGCAAATGAACTCGAGGGTTTCTGGTTCAAGGGTGCTGTAATATGTATAGAAACAATTCAGCCACGTCGGAGCAAAGAGAATCGTGTTCATATCCCACACACGGCCCACATTTTCGGCTTTTCCAGCACAATCAGGCACCCGGTGTTCGAGACGGCGTGCTCAGGTGTGTTTGGAGAGCAAAAATGTGACCGTAAAACCGCTCTAAGCAAATACCAAGCCACACCCGGCCTCTTTTACTGTTAAACCAGAGACAAGAGAGATAAAGCGAGAGATTTTAATCATCGCCACACATTCTTTTGTGCCAGCTTTAATCCACACTTTCAATTTAAAACTGTTTTAGTAAGATATAAGATCTAAAAAAAAATAAATCTCCAAATCACTCGAGAGCATTGCGGTAAGTTAACGTATCATTATCCTGATTTCTCTCAAAGCTATACTAGACTATTAGCCATTCTCAGGACTGCATGGCTCTGGTAAATCTTTATATACTTTTATACTTTCTATACAAATTAAATTAAAAAAACAAAAACAAATCGAATGCGACAAACACTTGAGCTTTTTAAAACCAGTTTTAACCTCCGAAATCGTCACGCATCACGCATCAGTCCTAAACTGCTCAAATCTTCTCAAGGATATTGATATATTTGGTTCCAAAATAAAATTTTCGACAATTTTTTTATCATTTTACACCTGAATGTTAACCATTTTTGTTTATAACCACATCGAAAGATTTTATGGTTCAAATTTTACCTTTTTTTTCTTCTCCATTTTACCTTTTTTTTTATCCCTTTTTATTTACTGGCATTTGTATACAGTCAATCCATTTACATTTTAATATGTGATATTTAGAAAAGGTCAAAATTCACGTGAAGATTTTTAAGTAATGAGCTTAATCTGCTAATAATAATGATAATATTGTAAATATCAGCTACGGTGGACGATAAAACTGGTACGTTAAAAAAAAAAAAAAAAAAAGCTTTACTGTTAAACAGTATTTGGTTGCATACTAGGAGTGGACGATACGTGAAAAATATCATATCACGATACTAAGATATCAAATCACGATACTAAGATATATCACGATACTAAGATATCATATCACGATACTAAGATATATCACGATACTAAGATATCATATCACGATACTAAGATATCGTATCACGATATCTGAAGACACTTTCATGACGTGTGATATTGGGAAAATGATAATGGGAGCAAAATCATTTTAAATCCCAACTAAACGCTGGGAGATATGATGATTATAATATTGATATCGTGATACACTGCCACTTTTCAGTAATTATTTCAGAGAATTTTTTTTGAAGGAAAGAAATTTCCACGACTTTGTTGGCGGTTTGTTGTCATATCGCCCACATCCAGTTACACGCTGTAGGTACTGTTGCTGCACTTTGAAAAGTATATTGTGATGTCATTTATCACAGTTTCAGTATATTATGATTATATATCGCCCGTCCCTGTTGCTAACTGCGACTAATAAGCAGTCGTATTTGGACTGAATTATTATACAGTGTTAAAGAAAAGGCTGTAATAATTACAGGAGGTTATTTTTGGATAGCTGTAACTCAGAGTAAGTGATGTGTCAGTGTTTGTTGGTGAACAGATTGAAGATGCTCGCGCTCTCTCTCTCTCTCTCTCTCTCTCTCTGGTTCGTGTCTCACCTTTCCTGTTCATGCCCATCTGTAGACACTTGAGCAGGCGGCAGTACTGGCAGCGGTTGCGCTGCTTGCGTGACATCTCGCAGTTCTTGTCACGGCTGCAGCGGTACACGCGCTTGTTGCAGATGCTGCGCTTGAAGAAGCCCTTGCAGCCCTCGCAGGAAATAATGCCATAGTGCAGTCCGGTGGCGCGGTCTCCGCAGATGAGACAGGAGCGCTGTTCAGCCTGGTCATCTACTGAGCACACACACACACACACACACACACACACACACACACACACACACACACACACACACACACACACACAGAGAGAGAGGTGGGGGGGGGAGAAATAGGGTTAGCTCTCTACCTGCAGCCAAGCACAGCTAATGAAGCCACAGCGGGTCATGCACACACAAGTGCACACACACACACACACACACACACACACACACACACACATGCTGCAAGACATGCTGTAGCAGGAGCCACTTCTCTCTGGATGACTCGCCGCAGTGTCAGCTTTCACTCCCGTCCGGGTTTGTAAGGTAACGTGTACTCCCTCTACCTGTGCCAGCTACACACAATCGACTTACTGAACACACCATACTGAAGAAATGAGGGTCATACACACGAAAAATCTGCTTTTTAAAAAATACTGCAGGGGAGATATTTAATTTAATGAGAGAAAATGTAGGTTACAAAAAAGATGATAATGAAAGCATTTTGTTAAATAGGTTTATTTAAAATAGACAAATATGGAGATAGGCTTTTGGTCAAATAAAATATTAGAAAAAGATAGGAGAAAGAAAGAAAACTAGAAAAATATTCCAAGGATTTAAAACGTTTAAAATTGTGATTCTCCAAAAAAAAACAAAAAAAAACGCGTCTTTCAGCAAGGCCTTGAGCAGATGGGCGAGTGGTGTGGTGACGCGGCGTGGTGTGTTGCTGAGGGGGAATGTGCCGGCTCACGGCCGCTGTGTCACGGCTGACTGGGCAGGAAGAGGGTTCGAACTCAGAGCGGCGGAAACGCGAGCCCTGCCTCGCTCTCTTCATCCTTCAATGAGATCTCTTACTGAGTGCTTTCAGCGGCCTGCTGGAGCCTCGACCCCCCGCGGAGATCTCGGGACAGCTTCGATGCACGCGTCACTCTGAATAAGCCGTTATTTCAAAGAAACGATTGAGACGTGTTATTAGGGGAAAACTGAGAGATGCCAATGAATCCCTGTGACGCTCCAGAAATTTCAGATTTGCTTTTGAGTAAAGAAAACTTCGGACATTAAACATGAAGAAGGAGCAACACACACACAGAGAGAGAGAGAGAGAGAGAGAGAGAGAGAGAGAGAGAGAGAGAGAGAGAGAGAGAGAGAGAAGGAAAAAGCTGCAGTTGCTGGAGAATGCGGCGGGGTCAACTGCCGGGGCTGGGGGGCTATTAACGAAGAGTTCAAGTCATAAAAGCAGGGTCATGGCCCAGAGCCTTTTCTCCTTCCGTATGAGAGGGAGTTCCTCGAGCCTGCCGTTACAGCGGAGTCAAGAACAGGCCATTCAAACCATCTGACATGCCATTTACTCTTGTAAGAGACAGTACGATTACAGTGGCTCTGAAAAGAGCCGCTGCGTGGCTTTCTCTTTTGTGAGCGCAGCGGCCTTCTTCGAGGTCAGCAGTGCACGAGAGATGGCGGAGCTGAGTGCTGGAGAGAGTCTCGGGATTCTTCTCTCTCTGCAGACACTGTTTAGTCTGATAGCAAACAAGGCTAGCGAGGAATTCAGCTACCTGTGGGACCACTAAGAATTAATCTCTCTTTCTCCCGCTTCGCTGTTAAGTGAAGAGTTGGAAAAAGCCTTTCCAGTGCATTAGCATGTGAATGTGTGGGGCTTTGAGATGCCTGAGGCGTGCTGAGCGAGAGCTTTAGCGTACTGTACCGGCCCTGCAGGAGCCGCCGGGATCCAGCCACACAAACAATGATGGATTAGGCTTAGGCTGCTCAGCAGGCTTTCCTTTTTTCATTTACAACACATCGACTCCACCATGGAAAAAGAAACACTGATGAATAAAGCGCAGTGCTGCATGGGGCCTCACGTATGCAACACTCATGTTAGAAATAAATCCATGCGGCGGCTTTATAGCTGTATTACACATTAATGTTAAACTTGAAATTACAAATTTGCTCCAGCAAAACAGACATAGAGTCACATTTAAAAAAAGACTGTATGAGGAAAATGTCGATTTTAAAATGGGATAAGAAAAAAAAAGCGTGTTGTGACGTGATATCAGTATCGTCCAGATCTAACTGTAAAACTGAAATGAGT
The DNA here is from genome assembly GCA_037576825.1 of Pangasius krempfi. Taxonomy (NCBI): domain Eukaryota; kingdom Metazoa; phylum Chordata; class Actinopteri; order Siluriformes; family Pangasiidae; genus Pangasius; species Pangasius krempfi. Next base: position 25,638,673 of record CM074981.1, on the reverse strand, counting down.
GCAATATCACACTGCTCTTCTTCTCCATTTTTTTCATGCACATACCAACAAAAACACCAAAGTATTCTTATAATCACTCAAATGAATCCACAGCAACATGATCATGACATGCCAAGAAACATTCGTTATTTTCCTCCAGAGGTCACCACTGATACACGTCCTGATTGCACACAAGCCACAAAGCTGGTGAGATCAGGACAGAAATGCTAGGACGGAAATGCTAGCTAGGCTAGTCGCTGTCGGTAGCGCTAGAGAGCGGAGAAATGGAAAAAGAGATCGAACACGCACTCCGATATGCGCAGAACATACACGCGGATTCCTAAATCATGCGCTGCCGTTGATGAGACACGTGAGAATAAAGAGAAGTGATGAAACTGACAAAACGGATATTTATAAGCGTTTTGCTCGAGTGCAGGATATATACAATTTATACTCGCCGTTCGACTCGACTCTTCCACAGTGTACGTGTACGTCTTTAATAAACCCTACTTCAACACACATTTAACCTCAGTGGGCTTCTGATTGCCATTCTACAGGTTTGCGTAAGTATTCACTCCCCTTGAATATTTTTCTAGGGTTGAAATGAAACTGGAGTGGTGTCATGAATCTACACAAAATACCTACAGTATTGAAATGGGAAGACGATTCAATACAGTATGCACAATTATTTATGCAAAGGTTGTGAGTGCAGAAGTATTCACCCCCACTGCTTTAAAAATAGCACTGTATATGTTTGTGTTTAATCTGTAGCACTAGTAGCAATTCGAAAAACTTGTCGTGAATTCATGCACAACGTGATTACACCGTCCACACGTGTAATATACGTGTTATAAAGATGGCGCCATGCTAGTGGCAGCTGATCACAGCAGCTTGTGAATTTCCCTCTGGGATGAATGAAGTGATCTATCTATCTAGCCATCCATCCGTCTATCTATAAACGCCGTGTTGCCTGTTTGAAGACCCCGTGTTAGTTTCTTTGTGATTAAAAGGAGTCCAAATGCTTTACAGTAACATTGACTTCCCTCCTCTGCAGACCATTTGCCTGGTTCTTACAGCGCGAGTAGTGTTATGCAGGATGCATTCGTGATCGTAAATTATGGGCCAGCCTACGTGAAATGGCCGACTTCCTAGAGCAAGAGCGCGCCGCTCCCAACGCCGGCTTCCTTTATTCACACGTCGGCCCTCTTTGATTGGCCAAATTTGTCGCCCCTCTCTTTCAAGTGCATGGCCACCATATAAACCTGGAGTTCCCTCACACCTTCACCCACTTGATCCCACAGCGTCACCTCACGAGGCCCGCCTCCGTCTCAGGCTGCCCTGTCACTCACTCACACAAATGCAGAAGCTTCCAGTGTGTCACAATGTAGGGTTTTTTTTTTTTCTAGGAAAAAAGTGAGTGGAGCTGGGTTAATATCTGATTTGGAAGTTTAGTCCTTGCTGAAAAATTAGCACTAGATTTTTTAGCAAGCCGGAACGAAAGTCACCACACACACACCCGCCCAAACACACCCAAACACACCCAAACACACCAACAGCAGGTTTTGCACAAGGAAAGGAGGGAGGAATGCAAAAGGCATTCAGCATTCAGCCTCATCTTGAACCCTTTGCCTTGGGCAGTATATCCTTCCCTACACACACACACACACACACACACACACACACACACACACATACACAGAGAGAGAGAGAGAGAGAGAGAGAGAGAAATTGCTCAGACCCCCTAATGGCTCTATTAAATTGTGCATTGTTAGCCGGAGGTCAGGCCTGGTTTCATTCCAAACTTCAGCAGGAGCGGGAGTTGCCAGATCAGCGCTTTTTACACAGCGCTGCTGCACGACAGCTGTTCGTGTTTCCGATAAACACACACACACACACACACACACACACACACAGCACACACACAGTACTGTATACACTGCACACACCAGCCAGGTGGACTGCATCATCAGTATCTTCCACATACATTATCCTAACCTTCATTTAGCACTGATTTAATTTCTGAAACATTTTCGCTGATCTAAACTTTTAACACATTTTCGATCAATAAAATGACATTCATTTGTGCATTTCTGATTACAGGAAGAAGTAAGGCTGCACAAATTTTAGGCTTAAACTGAAAAACAATCAAGTGTGAACGTAGTGAGCTACGAATTTGAGTTGTTTAACTACAATTAATATCGAAACGGTCATCATTTTTGTACACTTTCTCAGAAAAAAACACACTTATCAGAACTGTTGCTGGGGTGGTACCATCAAGCATACCCACTCCTGCACCTTTAATATGTGCATGTTACCTCTAAAGTGCACATTTAAATCTTTGCTAATTTACTAATAACAATCATTCTGTACTTCAAATCATTTTAAAAGCACGCTCTATCTACTTTTCTAGGTGAACGAGAAGTATTAAAGGTACAAAAGGCGTACCACCCTAGCGACTAGGAAAGTACTGCTTTGTATTTTATTCAAAGCGTCTAAAAACTGATTACGGAATTATTATTTTTTTTCATTAAGCACAGGATTCAAAGTTTATCAGAAAAACAAAATCATACTAATAACCAATATAGCTACAAGGAGGAAGAAGATACCATTGTTACTACTGACGGGGGAAGGGGGGAGAGGTTTATGCTAATGCACATTCGTTTCGGAGGATGGGAAGACTGGATGGAGGAGCGTGGCTAGAAAATGGAGGCTGGGTTCAGAGGGACAGAAAGATAGAGAGAGAAATAGAAAGCGCGCACAGAGCTTTTTCCTTTCATTGGAATTGAAATGGCTTAGAGTTGAGGATGGAGCGTTCCAGCGCTGCTGTACTTTTCCACTCCACGCGCCTCTGGTCTAAAGGGTAATAAACAGGACAATGGGATCGTTCGCTTATTTTGCGTACCTTTAATATGATATCTTTCGCCTGGAAACATTCGGAACATATTAATTACCTTTAAAGCTTTAAACGCACACTTAAAAGGTGCTATCTTTCTTTTCTTTTCTTTTTTTTCCTCCAGACTGATCCAAAGCCAAAGCATGAATCTGAATCAGAGGATTGCATAAGAAAGCCCTCCACTTCCTCCCCCTCCGAGTACCGAAGCCGTCTCAGCTTCTCTCATTAGCATTTGTTAATGAAGTTAGCTGCTTTTGGTTCTTCCGCTACCACCATGCTTGCATACAGTGCCGTGAAAAAGTTTTCGCCCCCCAGATTCCCTCCTTTGCCGCATGCTTGTCACGGTTAACGCTTTCAAATCTTTGGAATATACAATATTTTTTTAAGGAATAGTTTAATTTGAACAGGATGTTAAGTTTTTGTTCCATTGTGTGTGTGTGTGTGTGTGTGTGTATTTATTAACTACATGGATGTTACGCATCCTAAACAGGATTAATGATAAATCTTCAAACACAATCTGAGCTATGGAAACGTCTTGCACGTATGCAGGGCCATAAGTTTCCTACGAGGCTTGGACTAATCCACTCTTGTCAGGTTTTCAGGTTAATTGTCTTGCTCTGTCACCTTCTTTGCGTCATCTCAGAGACATTAGTGTGCTAATAGAAACAGGGAGGCAAATACTTTTTCACAGCACTGTAAGTAGGTGTAGGTGGTTTAAAACATTCAGCTTATCAGCCAGCCTGGTTGTTTGGAAAGCCGTACCGAAAAGTGGGTTAGGGTCTTCTCATAGTGAACAGCTGTAAAACCCGTACTTAACATTAACATAGTGCTTTAGCTTAACGTAGCAATTTAGCTTGACAAGCTAGCACGAAAAGCATCAAGGCCAAGCGGGAAACCAGAATGAGTGTCTGTGCTAAGAAGCCGCCGTTCCACGAGTGCGCTCAGCTCCGGGTGCGTGTTATTTCTGCCCATTTGGACTTTCTGTCGCTATTATAGTCACAGTCAATACGTGAGATATGTGCAAACATCACAAGATCGCCCTCAACTCTATTGATCAGCCATCAGCGAGATAACCTCGGCTTTAATCCTCCAGACCGTCCTGCTAAACCTCTCCTTCTTATCTCCTACACGAGCTATGCCATGCCACTCGCTTTGATCTGAGGCCTTGGAATTTCTTTCTTTTTTTTTAACTAAAGTTTGCAGGATAAAAGAAAGAAAGAAAGAAGAAAAGAAGGGCCGTTTTTTTTTTTTATGAAGGCCAAAGTCTGGATGTTTTCCAAAAACAAGCACAATTCCAAGGTTTTGGAAGTTTGGTGTGAAATGTGATGTGTGTGTGTGAATTTAATGCACAATGACAGCGCTTTGGGCTGGGATAAAGGGGGAAAAATGAAATCCTTGCGAATATCACGTTAACGTGGTCTGAGGAGCTTGGCGATCTTAGTACTGTTAGCAAAACTGTTATTATTTAGTAGTTACCATAGCTGTACAACTAACTGTTAACTTGAATCTGATGCTTTTAAATGTATCTTGTACTCATTTCTCACAATCTAAAGCTCAACAACTAAAAAAACAGAAAAAAAAAACAAAAAAAAAATATATAAATACTGTTTGAACTAGAAAAATTGATGTTAATACAAAACTAATAGGGCTGGGTGATACGACAATACAGTGTTGATATTGTGATAAATATTGTGGACAATATACTTGTTAGAATTTTTTACTATTTTAAAAATAAACAGAATAACAGTAATGAATTATAAACAGCCTGGAAGCAGCTGATATGGTATTAAAGTTCCAGACTTAACTGTAATGTTACAGTGTGGAGTGTTTCTTCTCTTTCAGTGTTTACATTCACGTATCGATACACGTGCTGAGAGGAGACACCGTACCCTGGCGTAGGAGCGTCATTATAAACTGAAGGACGAGTGGAAACCTTTTCGTTCTCAATCGAGTGTGTGAGGTTACACATTAGGAACGGCTTCAAAGGCAACCCGAGCTACAGAGCCAGGGAAAAAAGAGGTTCGTGTTCACGTGTTCACGTGTTCAAAGCACCGAGACTCAATCGATCGATCCTGATGATGTCAAAATAGCGCCTTTATTGCTCTACAGGGCTATCAGGTGTGTGTGTGTGTGTGATGTGTGTAATGTGTGTGATGTGTGTGCAGCTCCAATTTCATTTCAAAAGACACAAAGGTAAAGGTGTGTGTGTGTGTGTGTGTGTGTGTGTGTGTGGGTGTGTGTGTGTGTGTGTGTGTGTGTGTGAGATCCAGTATAAACAGCCATCAGAGTGCATGGTTTTGCTATATCACTTCAACCTTGTTTTACAGACCTCCTCTTCAGCTATTGATCCACACACACACACACACAAGTTTGAGTCCCTTCCCCCATAAGTATGCACACACACACACACACACACACACACACACACACACACACACACACACACAGAGAGAGAGAGAGAGAGAGCAGCCTACACAGCACCCCCTCACCACCCAGTCCACCCACAGATGCCGCTGAGAGGTGACTTCCTGCCCAGAAGAGTGACTGATGAGAGGGAGAAATGGAAAAATGGAAGAGAGGAAGAAGGGAGAGAGAGGGACAGAGAGAGAGAGAAAGAGAAAGAAAGCAAGAGAGGGGCAACCCTGAGAAAGCTTCATCCCCTCCCTCCTGTTGGTAACAATAACACAGGAGTAGGGCAGGGGCAGCACGCTCAATAGGATTAGCAGCGGAGGTGGGACTTTGTACAGTAGGGGCTTTTGAAACACACACACACACACACACACACACACACACACAATGGTGTTTTTGCATAGCACCCTCGGTCATATTCAACTGTGACTGACGCCATTTTAATTCGACTGTCTTTTCACGCTTAAACCTTTAAACCGAACTAGCTTTATCCAGAAAGGGCCGCTTTAAATAAATAAAAAAAAAATTTAAACACAATCTACAATTTTGCAACATTCCCTTAAAGATTCCCTAAAAGGTGCTAATGACATCCTGATACCTCTAAACCTCAAGGAGTGTGTGACAGCATTACAATTCCACCAAATGGATGAAAGAAAAACAACGGCGCGAGCACACTTCACACCTCGCATCGCAACGTGACGATATCATCGCATCAAATCGCTGCAAGGAAGCCGGCGGGGAGCACGCAGGCGGATTAGCATAAAACTAACATTCGCACTTCGGGAAGCTAATATCACGTCAGGACGAGTGGGAGGACGCTAACGGTTAAGGAAGCCGTCGTTTGAAACGTCGAGAGGAAACGATATCAAAAGGAAAAATGTACGGCAGGAATGTTTAAAGATCTCATGATAAGATCTGCCACAATGTGGTGATGAAACATTTCGATGTTTAAACGTTTTCGTCAATAATTTTCAGCAAGCATTCAAAAATTTTTATGTTTTTTAACTGACTAACATTTGGCTTCTTGTTGAGATTTCGTTTTGGGTTTTTTTTTTTTCCCCTCACACCATATTTGTGTTTGGTTTTTTTTTTGTCGTTGTTGTTCTTGAGCAGAGCAAATGTTACGACGCTGGTTTTATGATCAGCTGAGGAGGAACTGAAGTCAAAGTGATAAAACCCGGGAGGAATGAGGGGTGAAGTTTGGGCTACAGTAGGAGGGGGGCAGGAGGGGCGGTCAGTGTGTGTGTGTGTGTGTGTGTGTGTGTGTGTGTGTGTGTGTGTGTGTGTGTGTGTGTGTGTGTGTGGGGGGTGTGTGTGTGTGTGTGTGTGTGTGTGTGTGTGTGTGTGTGTGAGAGTGTATGTGTGTGTACCTCCTCTGCAGTAGAACACTTTGTTAATACAGAGCTCAGCCCTCACTTCGTTGTTTTGCTAGCCTCATTTCACACAAACACACACAGCACACACTTGTTTTCATGCATCAGTGTTTCAGGGATATTACAAAAACACCAGCTGCTAGTGATCCCTCCGTCTGAGAGCATTTGCACTGAATAAAGAATAGGTGCTTTGATTGACATTAATGGCAGGGAAGAATAGCTGAAAGGAGAGGTTATAGCACAGTAGGAAAACGTATGGAGAGCACTGCATTGGTAAGTTTTGAAACATGTATGCCATATGTTAATTAGGAGGTCTGCGCTGATATGATTACTGAACAGGATTATAGCCTGTGGTGCCGTATCTCTGCACTTTCTCGTGGGGAAAACATGATAGGATAAAGTAGCTGTGCATGCATTTTAATTTTCCGAGCTCAATATGGGCAGTGTGATGTTGGCAATTCTGCTCAGGATGATCTATTGGAGTGCTTGTTCATTACACCTCATGTCTTTTAGACTATTTAAGCTCATGCTCGAGGCCTTCAACGACTATGTAAAAAAAAAAAAAGGCAGTTTCAAATCCATAATTCACATGCTTGGAATGATAAAGTAGGTGAATGGTTGCTAATAGCAGTCATTAGTAAGGGCTCAGGGACATTTGGAAATTGTCTGTGCGTCACAGTTGTACTGAGCTGAAATGTGGTGTGGATTTGATCAAAAAGAAAGCATTTGGAGAGAAGCTTGTATATTACAGTTACTTTCAATGAATTATCTGTTAATGTGGCTGATAAACAATAAATGCAAAATGGAAGAATATGCGGGCTGCGCAATCAATGTACAGAATTCTTTTCCTATATTTTACGTGAGTCAAGTGTTATGCTTGTAAATTACCTGTAAATTAGTACAGGTAATAATGTCTGTTATTTTTTTCAGCCATTATGACACAAATATAATCAGAATGATGTAATTTGAACAATTTCAAAGAACCACATTCATAACCTAAATGTCATTGCTTAGTAATTATTCCCTCAGGCTTTATGGGAAGTCTCTAAAAATCCATTCGGATATTTAAGCTATGATTTCCTGTAAAGCATTTGGCATTGTTTAATCAGTAGGCTGGCTCTTGTTTTTTTATATTTGATAGCTGCTTTCATAAAAATGGCAATTACTATTTAATAGATAATCGGTAGAGTGTAATCTCATCAACTTTGGTATACAAAATGACACTTGCCATATTTGTGGCATCATGCATGCACCTTTAGTGGATTTGCCTGACCTTTATTTCTTTAAATATGTATGCATTCTATGTATCTATTCACATTTTCATTTCTTCTTTATGCTTATACCACATTGCTGTAGAATTCTTTATTTTATTAACTTTAAGACAGAAAAAAGAGAGGCTGGTGAGGGAATGTCTGTTTATAGCTGCTATAACGTAAGTGATTACAGGAACGTTTATGTATTTTGCTATCTTCCACAACCTTAAACATAACTATAAATAGATTTTTTTTTTTTAAATATGATGCGTCTTTCTTTAATAAAATATTGTCGAATGAAATATCATTGGCAATCTGTGGTATAAGTGGAAATGATTTGGTTTCTGTTATCACTTTGGGCCTTGACACCACACCATCACTGATAACACCACACTATGTTGTTTTAGTCTTTACATATTCGGTGCGCTTCTCAGACATGAACTGAAAGGAGACCTTGCTGAGTGTCTGCACTAGAGCTCGAGTTGACTTTGGTTCCACTAAGTTGCACTCTCTGAGTCCATGTGGAGTGGGTGTATTAAAATGAGTGTCATTGATTGCTGGATTAAAGGCTGTGTGTCTGAGAGGGAGAAAAACAGCCACTCGGTATCACACAGAGAAGCCCTGTTGAAGCGAGACGAGCACTCTCCAATCAGGCCAATCTATTGTCTTGCATCTTATGCTGAATGAAGTATCTCCCGTCGAGCCGCTGCCACGGCACTATGGCATTGTCAGCATGATGGCTGCACAATCAATTCCCTCTTTCCCTCTGTCTTTCTGTCGCTTTCTCTTTCTCTGATCTGCCTCTAGAAGGCACTGTGCCTCTGTGCATCAACCTCAGACGGGCTCTGAAGTCACAAACAATGACTCAAATGCCTTCAGCTACACAAAGCGGAATAGCTGAGGATAAAAGTCAGACCTACCATGGATAATGTGAATGATAAAGAGAGTGTATTTGACATTCGTTACAGCTAGAGTGAATGGGATTAAAATCAGACTTGAAATAGCACCATGAAAGAAAATATTTTGCTCTGCTCTGTTTTTTTAAGCGCTGCTAACAGCTTTGAACCAAAATGGGTTCATGTCTTGTATTTCCTTCTTAATAAGGCTTTAATACGTAATACATACGAGTGAATGTGAGACAAAAGTGTCTTTTTCGATCAAATCTGACAAAATCATCTTTCCAAACAATTGATTTCAGGTTTACAAGAATATCAGGGTGTAGAATTTTTATACTGTATATCTGACCATGACAGATCTACATCAAAGCGGTCTTATTACTTTGTGTTCTGAAATATTCTCTAGTAGGGATGTAATTGAATATGAATACATTATTCAGAATCAACCTGTAATGTGTTTTAAATAGATACAAATCCAGAGATACAAATAGGAGACTCACTATTCATTTTTTTGGTCGATTGACATAAACACTGCTTTTCTTTTCTTTACCATATTTCTATACAAACTGGCCCAAAACTGAGAAAAGAAATATGCTTTGATATATATGTAGGATGTAGCTCTGCTTGGGTCTCCAAAAATTCTTAATCAATTAAAAAAAATGTTTTTCATATGGGAAATATAAATAAAGTAAAGTAAAATAAAGTTTGTAGTAGATTCTGAAAGCATGCCCTGCAAATTTTTTTAATCTTTCTGGAAGGTAACAAATCTGAAGATGAAGGTAAATCTGATAAAATATTTTTAGATGCATATTAAATGGCTAACTATAAACAGTAGTTCCTTTATGATTTGGGAAAGATGTTGTTTTGAAAGATTGTCGGCTTGCTTACTAAGTCACATTAGATAGAAATCTTGCCAGAAGGTTTCGCTGGGCAACCAGTTATGAACTAGAGTGATGGAGCTGAGGTTGAGGAACTGTAGAAGTTCAAGACTTTGCAATTTGTTGCGATATTTTGAGAATAAAGAAAATGACAATTTTCTTCCAACCGCCTTGGTTATTTAACAGTATTTTCTGGGGAAAAGGGGCAGGGTTCACATTTAATAATAATAATAATAATAATAATAATAATAATATAATACAAGAACAAAAACAAAGCAATACACCCCCTACACTCCCTTACAATTCAAATCCGAATACAGATACAGATATATGTAGCCACCCATACATGTAATAAGGTGATGAGTGATGCTTTGGCGGACACAAAGACGATGAAAGAGAGATTAACAACTATAATGGACACATTCCTCAAGGACGTTCTTCATCCCCCTCTGTATGTGCCAGATGTTGGGCCAGCCGAGGCAGAATGCCACAGGCACTGCATGTTCCAGAAAAAAACGTAGGTCCAGATGCCGCTACCTGGACTGTGATGGTGCCAGCTGCTTTCCTCTCTGAGCATGCTCCCTACAGACCATGTGACCCTATCAAACATAATATGCTAGCAATAAACATGGAAAGATGGCATTTACTGCCATCTCTATTCTCTGTTCTGCATTTTGTTTTTCTCCTTGAATCTCAAATAAAAAAGGCCTTTTTTGTTATTTATTGTTCTTCTGAGAAAGAACACTCCATCTAAAAGAAAAAGACAGCAGGGTTAACAAAGAGAAAAATAGTCACACCACCTACCACACATCTTGTAGCAAATAATATCAAAAAACGATTTATTTGGGAACTGGTAATTTTCTGTAATTTGGTAGTTATGTATTAACTTCCCTTTCAAAGCGCATCAAAGAATTCATTGTCTATTTTTTTGTCTGCTGCAAAATCACAAACTTCCAATCCAACTCTGCAGGTTTGAAAGGTAAAGTCCTGAAAAAGAATACAAAAAAACCCTGTACACTCTCCCTGGTAATTTTCAAGGCGGGAAACTTTCCGAGTGCGCCACAAGATTAAAGCTTATTTGTTCTTTGAAGTTTCTGCTTCTTCTGTATTTTCTTGCTCCTAACAACATGGAGTGTTTTTTTTTTTTTTTTTTTTTTTTTTGTAGTTAGAAAATGAGGGATGACCCAAAACTGACAAAATGCACTCCAGGTCTGTGTGTGCTTGCGTGTGTGTGTGTGTGTGTGTTTGTGTGTGTGTGTGTGTGTGTGTGTCTTCTCCCTGCACTCCAGTAATGAGAATAATGGGATGGCTTCACCTCAAAGTCTGTGAGCTTTACTTCGGTTATAGATATTTCATGTTGGTTCTGAGACGAACCACAGGGACGAAGCTCAGTATTCCTACTGCTGCAAGTCTCTGTGTATTTTATAGCAAAATTTCAAGTCTCTTGTTATGGATTTACAATAGTTTTATTCATTTACAGCACAATGATTACTAGTAATCATTTTCCTGAAGAATTATGGGATTGATTTTTATATATTACAGAAGAGCTGTGTATAAGGTAATGTTAACTAGTTGTTAGATAGGATATGGTGTATGCTAATCCTACTTAAATTAAAGTTAGGAGGAAGTGTGAGGGGAAGGTAATCTTTTAGAGACACTGTATGTTAGATAACTTGTTGCATGAGATGGTGAAATGTTTACGTTATTCAGAATCTTTTGTCATTTTGTTCACTTGGTATGTTCTCTTGATATAGATATTTCTCTTTAGTTAGTGTGCACTTTTAGTATGCAGATCATGCAGATACAGGTCAAGGTAATGTTCACATCAAACATCAGAATGAGGGGAAAAAATGGGATCTCAGTGACTTTGACCATTGCATGGTTGTTGGTAACAGATGGGGTGTTTTGAGTATTTCAGAAATTGCTGATCTCCTGAGATTTTCATGCACAGCAGTCTCTAGAGTTTACACAGAACGGTGTGGAAAAACAACAAACACCCATTGTTGATGAGGGAGGTCAGAGAAGAATGACCAGACCGAGGCAAGCTGACAGGAAGTCAACGGTAACTCAAATAATCACTCTTTACAACCGTGGTGAGTAGAAAAGCATCTCAGAATGCACAACATGTTGGAACTTGAGACGGATGAGCTATAGCCCGAAGATCACATCAAGTTCCTCTCCTGTCAGCCAAGAACAGGAATATGAGGCTACAGCGGAACCCTTTGAAAGCGGACAGTTGACAGTTCACATAGTACAAGCTGATGTTATTATTTCACAGAATAACACACAACCCTCACAGAGGAATCATTCTGCTTTCTAATTACTTACTAATACTTACTAATTACTAGTAAGTTCTTACTAATTCATTTTTAATGTCATAGATAAAATAACGAATATTCATCCAATCACAAAAAGTACAAAAACTACAATTCCATCAAATTGTATATTTTATGTCCTTATTAATAACAGAAGCCCAGCTGCCGGGTCTAATAGCTTTCACAGCTTACTGTTTATATACTATATTAAACACATATGTAAATGGAAAGGAATGAACCAATTTTTAATGTGGTGGTTGGTTGATTATTAATGTTATGTTGTGCACAAGTATATGTGTTCTACACCAAACTGTTTTCTTTTAGTTGTTTCGTTTTTTTTTTTAAGCCTTGTTTGCAATTTTCTATTTTTCTTAGTATTTTGCTTTTTCTTAATTATTGAGTCTCAAGTGTGTATTGAATGTGCTTAGATCATTGAGCACCATATGTGGATGTGAGTCCACTCCAGCAGGTGTGTCGATGGGAAACATATCCAGCGGCTGTGATTGGAGGCGATGTGCTTTTCTGTGCTGGAGCTCATCCAGCCTAATTGGAGCACCTGGGTTAAGTCAACCACCTCGACCCACCCACTAATTCAACTGCGTAGTCCAGTGTGGAAATCCAAAACGAGATGATGAAGAGCATCATTGGTGTTGGAGGCTGCAGATTTTTCCCGAGGCTGTGTTTGTGAGCTTGTCTGAGCAAGCAGATAACAGCAATTCCTTGGAGAAAAGGAGGTAAGATAACATATAATTTATCATTTCTAAAAACTTCTTATATTGAGCCAGTACCTTTCAGCACACCATGCCATGTGTACCTCTTTATGATTGTGCAACAATTTAGAACATTGTTTATTAGTGTCCATGTGTAGTGCTCTATTCACTAAAGTTAACAGACATTACAAAGGCCTATTTTGTTTTCCATGATCATGTCTTGAAATAGAAAATTATTGAGCCCGGGATGAATCTTTCATTTAAGACTAGATCAAGTGCCAAGCATTAGGCTGACTAGCTAAAGTTAGCTTCCTGCTTATCTCTCTATGAAGTGTCTTATGCAGGTGTTTCCCACAACTGGACATAGGCCTCATATCTGTTTTATATAGCCGTGCTTTCAAATTTGCAGGTGTTCTGGTGCTTTTTTGGTGAAGAACTAACATTTGTGGCAGCCTGCGAAAACCCCACAGATGGCAGAGTGGCTGAATTCTAGCAAACAGCCAAAATTAGATTTTATTGTCTATGATATACTTTGACCATATACACTTCAACTTTAAGAAACTATTAATATACTTAACCGAGACCATGGGGAAATCACGTGGCAGGTGGTAAAACCACTCACTCTCTGTTAAGATGTCTTGCTAGCTAAAATCTTGCTAGCTAAGTTTGATTTCCTCACACTGAATGCCACACTTTGATCATATTGTTGGATATCTACGTCCTGTAGTGAAGTGGACATAAGCCTTATCAGTTCGGTTTGTAATCACATATCATCCCTCAAAATGCCCATAATGCTCCTACACAGCAGTTGGAAGGAAATCTTTAAATGCAATTTCCTCCCTTTTCATTTTTGGGACTTTAATTCTACACTAAAGATTTACTTGTGGTTGAGACACATGCAGAGGAAAAATATATTTCAGTTCAGGAATTCACACAGTTTTCAGAACTTCTGAAGTTTTCAGAACTCTTCAAATTTCACCATGTGATGGGTTTTTCCAAACCATGCAGATACTTTGTGGTTTGTAAAACCATACTTATTCTAGATTTAGCTTACATAGTGTCCCTAGCCAAAGAGAAAATAACAAACAGGCATCATGCATGCATTGGTAATCAGGCAGGATTCTTTGTGCAAGTGGCCAATTCTGGTTAACCAAGCAGTTGGCTAAATCAAATGGACCAGTGTTTTAGTTTTATATACATGCATACTTCTGTATAAGACAGTGCTGCTTGTTAATGTGTATGCAAAAAAGTACAAATGTACATTTTTAAACAGCACATAGTCTTAGTCATGACCAAATACCATTTTTGGCACAACCACCAAATCCACCATATTCCAGTACTTATTTCAACACTCACCCCAGACAAGGAAGCAAGAACTTCCCTTTTAAATCCACCTGCATAAGTAATAACGTAGAGCAGTTCAGACCGGCATTACTTTTAAATATGAGAGGCACAAGTGATGAGATGGATAAAGAAATGTTCTGTTTTCTAATACCTAACCCCTACATTCAGCAATCAGCAGTCAAATTAGTTTAAACCCTTATGTTCCGTTTGTTTCAAAATGACCCAGTTTTAATTATTTTTATGAGCATGTTCATTTCAGGTTCTATCAACACTATATTGCCAAAAGTTTTGGGACACCCCTCCAAATCATTGAATTCAGGTGTTTCAATCTCTTCCATGGCCACAGGTGTATAAAATCAAGCACTTAGGCATGCAGACTGCTTCTACAAACATTTGTGAAAGAATGGG
>CM074981.1:25598446-25624115 GCA_037576825.1 Pangasius krempfi | reverse complement strand
TCTCTCTCTCTCTCTCTCTCTCTCTCTCTCTCTCTCTCACACACACACACACACACACACACACACACACACACACTACCAGGCCCATACTAGCTTACTATAACTGTAACACCAATTAATTGCATAGAAACAGCAATCTTCCTCTTGCGCCTTTAATCATCACACACACCCACACCTCTCAAGATGGACAGAATTCAAGCGTTTTTCCACTCACTCTATTCACCATTCTGAGATCTTCTAACTTATTCGTTTACACCGCACAGCGTTATCTAGGACACACGTACAGGAACTGGGTTTTTTCTGTGTCCAGCACCACGTCCAGCATTAACAAGAAAGATAAGAGCAACAGCCAAGCCCACTCGTTTTTTTCCCTTCTTCCCATTTCGCTCACCTTCCCATGAATCCATCTCATGTCTCTCCTGCCATTCAGTCATAAGTGTATCCTCGTCGGGTAGGGCTTAGGCCTCATGACGCTCACGCTCTCTCTCTCTCTCTCTCTCCCTCTCTCTCTCTCTGTCCTTCTTCTTGTCGTTCTCTCTCCTGCTGTCCTCTCCTCTCCTCTCAGCTCCTTCTGGCTCTGATCCTCCTCCTCCCAGTCGAGCCTGCTGGTCACTTTCAGCTTGGTCACATGACCACTGAGTTCAGGCCCCAGGGGTCACGGCATGGCCAGAGGGCCAATGACGTTGTGGGGGGTTATCTGAGTGGAACTGATAGCCCTATTCCACCCACCCACGCCTCCCTGCTGCTGAACAATACAGCCCTCCTCCCTTTTTTTTTTTTTTTTTTTCCCCCTTTCTTGAAGTGCACAGGCAGACTGAGGTGAATCCCTCACGCAAAAGGACCAAGAATCCCTTTCCTGAACCCTCAACCTCTTCGCTGCCTACATCATCGTAATTATAACACGGCGCCAGACTCACTTCTTCGCATTAGCCGCATGCTAAAAGGGCCACATCTTGCTAATGACCCCCCCCTTCATCTTCCTCCTCCTCCTCCTCCTCCTCCTCTTCCCCACCGCTAGGCAACCACACATAAGAAGCTTTTCACATTCAAATGCAACAGGAGAGTCAGAGAGGGGAGGAGGAGGAGAGGAGCTGAGCTGGACTTTGTCATGTAGAGGTGGAGAAGAAGGGAAGGGGAGGGGGGGTGTAGTAGGAGTCGAGAAATGAATGAAGACAGCAAAGGTTCAAGTTTCTGCTGCAGCTGTTCACCCGTGCCTGAGCTTGGCCCTCCAGCTACGCCTGACACCCAAGCTGGGCGCGCTTAATTACCGCAGAGAGATCAGGACGTTCGAGCAAGCTGGGCCCAAGTTTCCCCAGCTCAAAATAAAAAGAATTGACAAACACACAAGTACACAAACACAAAGAAGCTCACACTGCAAATGTCCAAAAAAAAAAAAAAAAAAAAAAAGATTTGCCCTAAAAGCGTTCTAGTAAGATAGAGGTTGGTGATGTGGTCTGACCTTTTCACGGTATGATCACCCGGTCTAAAAATATCACGGTATCACAATATCAATCAAACACACAGCCAGCGGTGAAGATTTATTACAAAATCTTTGGACGAAAATCTCTTTGCACATTCTTGAATATATAACGAACACCAACAGGACAACGAAAAGCTCAAACTGTTTTTAATCTCACGCTACTTTGCCCAAAAAAGTCTTTCGTGTCTATGACAATATGACAAACACGGAACTGTTCTGTTTCCTCAGCATAATCAAATATACGGTGTGTTGGTCAGATATCTTGTGTGTCAAGTCATCGCATCTCTGTCCTGCTTTTGGTACGTATCGAAGTCGATCCCGAAAAGACATTAAAAAAAAAGAAAGAAAAAAAAAATTTAGAGTCAACCCTAAAGCTCTGGAATCGGTTCCACACTCTGAAAATGATTCAGTGTGAGCGCGCACACAGCAAGCAGAATGAATTTAGGATGTGTGTTTCGGTGTTTCAGTTCAGCGAGACAGACATGGAGGTTGCTGTAGTGTGGGAAAGCGTTATTAACTTAGCTCAGTTAGCTGCTCGACTAACCGTGACATCGCGACACCCCTAGATATGACGCATCAGTACTGAAATTTAATATCATAACACACTTCTCTGAGAGTACTTTGTGAACTGTGACTAACAAACTCCGTTGTCACTCTCCGTTTATTAAGTAGCTGATGGCAAAACATCAGTATCAGGATGATAGATGTTAAAAGACATGACTTAATATTTTTAGCGGTTTTGAAAAAGAAAAAAAAAAAGAAAAAAGAAGTTGATATACAGTGAGTAGCCGATGTTCTCGTGTGCATGGAGTGAAAGAAGTGTGAGTTTAAATTTTTTCTTTTTTTTTTATTTTTGTTTTTAAAATGTACACAAATCCTCCTTTTACCCCAAAAGGAGGTAAAGGCTTTGATCATCCAAGACATGTTTGGTGTCTGTATTGTGCTTTCTGGAAGAACTGCTGTTAAAATCCTTTCAGAATCAGAATCAGCTTTTTAAATTCCAGCGTCTCCTGACATGCTCAAAACCCTTATCTCTCGTATCTTGTCTCAGGGCTCAGAGCCTCTCCTGGATAACTTGTAGCTCTTCCTGAGCTTCACACAACTATGCAGTGTGAAGTCTGGAGGATTAAAGCAAAAACCTCTACGTGTGTGTGTGTGTGTGTGTGTGTGTGTGTGTGTGTGTGTGTGTGTGTTAGACGTGCTGATAATACCACATCACTTCATTGGTATTGTTATTGGTATTCATTGATAATACTACATCAAACTGGTATTATAGACACATCAGAAAGTCGCCACTAGATGGTGTGTGTGTGTGTGTGTGTGTGTGTGTGTGTTAGACGTGCTGATAATACCACATCACTTCACTGGTATTGTTATTGGTATTCATTGATAATATTACATCACACTGGTATTATAGACACATCAGAAAGTCGCCACTAGATGGTGTGTGTGTGTGTGTGTGTGTGTGTGTGTGTGTGTGTGTGTGTGTTACACGTGCTGATAATACCACATCACTTCATTGGTATTGTTATTGGTATTCATTGATAATACTACATCACACTGGTATTACAGACACATCAGAAAGTCGCCACTAGATTGTGTGTGTGTGTGTTTTTATCTGTTTATAGTTTAAATGTTGTGGAAGCTAGGTCCCGTTTTTTTTTTTAAAGTAACGCCTGCATATAAAAGATTGTGGTAAGAGATTTCTTGAGCGCTTGAACTGATAAAGCCATTAAGCAGTCAACTCCACCAGGATGGACAGATCACTACCCAGTGAAGTGTGAGTTTTTGTAGCTGCCTAGGCTGCTGATAGAGGGCTCCCTAATATTTCTCTTTCCTCGTCCAGCTACAGAAACAAACAAAACATACACCGTATTGAACTCTCTCTCTCTCTCTCTCTCTCTCTCTCTCTCTCGCTCTGTCTCATCCTGCCTGCTGAGAATTACTTTAAGTTTTACTAGACTCGTTAATTAGTGCGCAGGGATGAAAAACAAGCGTTTCGGAATCAGAGACACAAAAACACTGTTATATAACTTTACTCTAAACACGCAGTCACACTGCATTTAAAAACACACGCCAGGTAAAATAACACCGCTGGCCAGAACAGACTACGCCACGGTTCATGGCCCTTTTTTTTCTTTTTTTAAAGGGACGACAAAACAGGAAAGACAATATCTTACATCAGAAACAGTACCAGGACAGGATGTTAGGCAAACTCGTCCCTTCCTGGGTTACTGGATACTCATGTGTTGCCTTTAGTTTCTATTAATTCGCTTAATTATCTTAATTACATTAGCTACCATTTATAGCCTTCAGGAAATAAAACATTAAGAGTAGCTGTTAGAGAGATATATATATAAACTCAGGACACAAGTGAAGCCTTGCCACAAGTCCATGAAAGTGTAACTGGACGTACTTTCTGGGTAGGAGGGACGGCATTTCTCTGTTCCCTGTCGATCACGGGAACACTAGGCAGTCAGGGGTGTCTGTGAGCTCGTGTGTGTGTGGAAGATGGTAGATGGCGCGTTCCTCAGAGTGTGTTACGCTGCACTGTGATGCGGCACGGGCAGCAGTTTGAAAACGTGCCGCTGGTCATGTGACTCGGAGGAAGCACGTATCACAGGTTGCGGAGAGCTGGCTGGTGGGTGAGAAGTGGCCAGTGACCAAAAATCAGAAGAAAGCAGAGTCTTAAAAAAAAAAAAAGCAAGCTTTCCGTGTGACAATTTTGATAAGCAAACTTTCATTGTTAAGCTTTCAGACACTAGTGTGGAATCAGCACATCTTAATGTCCATTTACTCACTACGGGAGCTGAAGAGGACAAACGTGACAAGCTTGGAGAATTTATTTATTTATTTATTTTTTTAAATGAGCATTGAATTTCTTGGAAGTGTTTGAATGTTTGAAACAAGGGCTGACTGAGGCGGTTGAACCCCTTCCGATATAAACATTCAGACGAAAGGAGGTGACCTGCGTTCCTTCAGCTGCTCTAGCATTAAATTGCTGGCGCTAAAGCTGTGGGTGGCATTGTGTGGAGATCCGCAATCCTGCACAATCCCGACAGATCAGTGAGCTTCTGTTGGGAAATCAGGCGCTGACTGGAACTACGGTGATTGAAACAATCGAAGCACTGCATTTCTTTCGACATGACCTTGCCTAAGCTCCCTGATGAAGTGAAAGTCCTGTCGCTGAGGTTAAATTGTGTCCGCAGTGCTGGATAATTCCTCTCTGTCCCGTGTGAAAAGACTTTCAAGCTAATTAGCGTGTTTGGAGTAATTAATCTTATTAGAATATTAACCCTGAGAGAACGGAGGGAGCACGCAGCGGAATAATGAAGGCTACAAGACGAGTGTGTGTGTGTGTGTGTGTGTGTGTGTACGTATAAACAATAGTGTAAAACAATTCGACCTTGGTGTACAGTCTGTAAAAAAAAATAAATAAATAAATTAAAAAAAAAATAAAAAAAAACACGATCACACTAGCTGAAGGAGGAATTAGGCAGTGTGAAGGGGACGTATGTCACCCTTGACCTTGTATATCCGCCCCCCCACCCCCCTGCTCACTGCGGCAAGGATGAATGGCGTAATCAGGCGCTTTGACCTCAGGGTCAAAGATGACAGAAGTACGCAGTGTGTGTGTGTGTGTGTGTGTGTGTTTGCAGGGTTAGTGCTGGGTTATCTGCACGTCGCTGAGCTCATCAGCATCATGTTTTGTACAGAGATGATCAAACACACACTGATGTGAGATGCACAATTACAAAATACACCTTTCACACACACACACACACACACACACACACTTCACAACGTGATAAGATACGACACAGAAAGAGACGGACAGACAGATTTTTATATATAAGGAAGAGCGGGAGAGACAGAGGATGAGACAGGGACAGTGAAGGCTGATTTATACTTCCGTGTTAGCGTGTAATGTGTGTCGTGATGCAGAGGGGGATCGTGGGTAAACGTGGCTAGCACGCAGTTGGCTGTAGTTGGCTCCCACGAGCTAACTCCACAACGTGTGTACATTCAGTGTCTGACTGCGTACAGCGGAATCGGTTTGGTGAGGAGATGTGACGTTTCTCCGGCGGGTTTAAACAAATTCAGAGTAACGTCGTTTAAATCAGAGTTCAAAGTGTAAACAAGTGAATTTTCCCTCCTCACACTCAGGACTTGCTTCCTTCTCTAGACGAGCTCATGCTCTGAACCTGCTTTCTGAAAGTGTGGTCCGTTAATAACCTTAAAAGAGCGACAGAAACCCATGTATAAATCTCAGCTGGGGTTGGGGTGAGGGTTAGTTTCTCAGACGGGTGTCTTTATTAAACACTTCTCCTGTGTGATTAAAAACCTCCCGCTGAACCCTGAGGATAAATGAAGAGAAGATGTTTTCTCCCTGGGCCTCGTGTCTGCGTCACACGCGGTGGTTATGATCACATTATTGCAGAAGGAATTTATTTATGGAAGACTACAGGCATGGTACTGAGCGTAAGGCTCTGTAACGGCTGTGGTTCATTACACTGTCCAGGTTAATCTTGCAGGATCGCACACTTTCTCCTTCTTCGAACGGACTCTCGGTAAACACAGCGTAGGTGACGTAAGCCACAGCAACGTAACAAAAATAAACACTAAAGCATCGGCATGCCGTTACTGACAGAACTGTGGATGTAAACACTATCTGTATTGAAGTGCTTTGATACCAGCTCTTTTGATAAAGAGTTACTGCAGAAATCTCCGTTTCTGTGAGAATTCGCTCGGTTTATTATTAATCGCACAAGGTTTCTTTTTCCAGCACTTCCAAAAAAAAAATTTTTTAAAAATGCCCGTGTTATCTTCTAGGTCAGAGGTCTTCAATCTTATCCCCGCAGGCCCGGTGTGGCTGCAGGCTTTCTTTCATTCCAACCCGACAGGAGTCGCACCTGATTCTACTTGTTTATTCAGTTCGTCTTGGTCACCGATCCACTATCAAGTTGGAATGAAAGTTGGTCATAAGACTGAAGACCCCTGCTCTAGGCTATTTGTTAATCCGGCAGCGAAACAAGGAACTTGCATTGCTTTTTGGCTTTTCTTTTCTGTTTAATTCAGTAACTTCCGGTGCGTTTTTTTGTGACAGCACCTCCTAGAGGACGCGCTCGCGGTACGTGCAAGTATAAATACTTCACCCTGGGTGAGTGTCCGCACACGACGGGCTGAAGTGCACGCAGAGACGTGCTCACAGATGTATAAATCAGCCCTAAGAGAGAGAGACAGACACAGGCGCACACAGAAAGAGACAGATAACAAGAGAGGTACACAGAAAGAGAGAGAGATAAGAGAGGTACACAGAAAGAGAGAGAGATAATAAGAGAGGTACACGGAAAGAGGGAGAGACACACAGAGTGAGACACACAGTAAGAGAGAGAGAGAGAAAGAGAGAGACAGATACACACAGAAAGAGACAGATGATAAGAGAGGTACACAGAAAGAGGGAGAGACAGACAGAATGAGACACACAGTAAGAGAGACACACCGAAAGAGACAGTAAGAGAGAGACACAGAATGAGAGACACACAGAAAGGGAGAGAGACACACACAGAGACACAGATACACAGAAAGAGAGACACAGAATGAGACACACACTGTAAGAGAGACACACAGAAAGAGACAGTAAGAGAGAGAGAGAGACACACACAAAGAGAGACACACAGAAAGAGACAGTAAGAGAGACACAGAAGAGAGACAGACACAAAGAGACAGTAAGAGAGACACACAGAAAGAGAGGCACAGACACACAGAAAGAGAGGCACAGACACACAGAAAGAGAGACACAGAAAGAGAGACAGAAAGAGAGACAGAAAGAGAGACACAGAAAGAGAGGCACAGACACACAGAAAGAGACAGGAAGAGAGACACAGAAAGAGAGACAGACACAGAAAGAGACAGTAAGAGAGACACACAGAAAGAGACAGAAAGAGAGACACAGAAACAGAGAGAGACAGAAGGAGAAAGACAGAGAGAGAAAATGGGATAGCAGTGATTACTGCAGAGCCACAAGGACGCGCCGTCACACTGCACTGCTGCACAGTGACCAGCAGAGGGCAGCAGAAACACAACATTTAAGAGAAATCCGTCACTAAACGCAGAGGTTAGGACAAAAATGAAGAAGAAGACATCTGCTTCCACAGATGTTCCTTCATCACCACAAGTAACAAATGGCCAAACAGTGTTCAGCGAGTAAAAATAAAACAGAAATATCTGGTAGAAATATTCTCTCTAACGCTCACTCTGAACAGCTCTTTATTCTCCCGGTCATGCTATTCAGTCAGCAAATGAAATGCCAGATCACAGATGTATTACTGTATAATACTGCTTTCATATCCATAATTCCATTTACATTGATTTTTTTTTGTTGCAAGTTTTATCCATACAAGTCAATGGAGTCAACAAAAAAAAAAAAAAAATGCAAGAGCTGCAAGTTTCCAAAGAACGACCAGAAACTAGTGTGCGACGGTTAAAGGAAGAACAGAGAGCGTCACACACCTACACACACACACACACACACACACACACACACACACACACACACACACACACACACACACACACACGCTCAAAGAGCGGAGTCAGAACTGAACATGAAAGCTGAAAAGTGCTAAAAGCAATCTATATAAATAATACACTCAACATGTGACAAACAGAATAATGCAAAAATAAGAGTGGAATTAAGTACAGCTTTCTGTTCAGTCATGTGAATGCCGGTCATCATTTCCCCGTCATCTCTATGTGTGTGTGTGTGTGTGTGCGCGAGTGTGTGTGTGTGTGTGTGTGTGTTCATCATCATGAGAAGAACAGGGAAGTACAAAAACACCACCAACATAACCACCCAAAAAAAACATGACTCAACCGAGACACAAAACAAGCCACGTGTGAATCAGCCGAAACTCATCCGCCGACCTTTGGAATCATCATCATCATCAAAAAATGCCCTGAGTCACTGTTAGATGTTAAGATAAGCACGATCGCGGCCTGAACTCTGGACCTCGGCGTCTGATTTTTACCATCTCGATCCTACTGATTTAAACCGAGCAGCTCCGTAGGGCTGATCTCTAACTCGCGCTCTATTTTCATTTCAGCGAGCAGAGAAAGCACCCCGGGGGTCCATCGCTATAAATCTGTCACTGTGGAGAGCCTTTAACTTCTGCACACGCCCACTCGGAGACACTCTCACAGAGCCTCGAACGCAGTGACTTAGCATCTGAATTCCCAGAAGTATGCCGCTGCATGTTCTGGGATTAGTCAGGAGTGTTGTGCGGTCTTCCCTTTCCTCCTAAACGCTTCGGCGCTGCGTGGCTTTTCTGCAGAACTAAAAACGTGATATATATTCAGTTTATAACGCGGTTTTAATGACTGAAGGACTCCGATTTTAAGACTTAACCCGTATAACCCCTTTCACGCCTGACGCCATTTCCGCTCGAGGTCTAGTCACCCAGCAAAGACATGCAGTCTCTTGTGTCTAGTTTTGCGCTGGGGCTACGAGGCTAACGTACTTGACAAGTGAAAGAAGCTTATAGCCACCATTTTAGCGACAGATCATGAATTCAGTAACCACCCAAAGCGCCAACGTGCTGCCCAGTTTCATGTTTTGCGTGTCTGGGAACCTACAGGCTAACGTAATTTCACGACGGAAATGCATTAATACTCGAATGAGTGGTTAGGGGAAGATTCTGTGTAGCCGTCGTCCTCATCGCGTCTTTCCTACTGCGTCTGTGTTCTCAACCAGCATGCTACGGAGACTAATTTGCATCATAAAGGAAAGGTCTCGCTGCAAACTTGTTGAAACACGACACAAAAGTTACATATGAAGAAGTTTTATTAAAGTAAATAAAATGATGTAAAGGGAAATCTGTGTACTGTTTTAACAAAGAAAATCCTTTAACTGTTGATTAGGGGGATGTCGAGTTAACGTTTATGGAAGGAGTCTCCAGTGTCAGCGCTTCGGGGACGTCTTCAGGACAGAGGAGTATAAAAGAGAGGAGGGAAGAAAAAAAAAAAAAAAGAGGCTGGTGAAAGAATGACTGTTTAAATCAGGAGCTAACTTGCTTCGTGGACATTCCACAACATTACAAAAGCAACAATAAACGGAAAAAAAAAAAAAAAGTAGGTGTCATTTATTACTCAATACAAATGGCTGCGGTGTAAGAGCAGCACTTGTGTGCGTTGATTATTTTCCTCTAACGGCACAACGCAGTGCTTTATTCCTCACGTAGACAGGCTGCAGAGAAAGTAGTTAGCTCACGATTGCGAAATGCTGAGCCGGACTTTCAGTTCGAAAGCGGTGTTTACGTGATTTAGTCAGCTGCGCACTGTTCCTCATTTCACCTTCATTAGAAATGGTCAGAAAGAGAAGTGCACATGATATCAGGTCACCATTTTGTCCATTTTTCACAGGATGTCCCAGTGTGCGTTGTGTCAACACTGTGCGCGACTAGCGCAGCGTTTGCAGCTCCGGCATGTAGAGCTAGAGCTCGACTGTCTTTGTGTCGTTTGTTGCGGCATCCTGCTTGGCTGGGATTTCGCTTGGTTCGGAAGTCGCTGTGCAAAAAGCAAGCGCATGAGGAACAAACGTGAATGACTCACATGATAATACGCTTCCTGTTGTACAGGTGCTCCTCTTTCTTGGCAAGTTCTCAGAGCGCCGCTGCCAGAGCGTCTGCCTGCCTGCTTGCATGGCTCTCTCAGACACGGCGGTCAGGGGCGTTAAGATGAACAGAATCGAACACGTTAGGATTCGTCATCGCTCATCTGACTCATTAATAAAAAGAGTGGATTGTGTACATACCGCACTTCATCCATCACGCTCATCAAAGCCGCCTTGAGTAAATGACTTGCTCATTAAATTGTCAGTTCAGGAAGTAATTCAGTCAACACACTTTTCTCCCCTGACCCTTTCAGCTTTTAGGGTTTGCACTCGAACCCATGACGCTAACAAGATGAGGAAGGATTAATGCTACCAGTTTAATACTGGGCATAGTGTATGCCTAAATGCTAATTATTGTATCTGAGCTGTTACGGTAATTTCCTTTAGCATGAGCACATTACTGGGTGGTGATTTCGCAAGGTGCGTGTCATGGAGGAGTGCAGTTTAATTCCTCTTTCCTCCTTGCCCACTGGAGAGAAGAAGGCTGTAGCTAGTGGACACTTTAAAGAAGCATCGTGTTGGTGATGTCTTTGTGCTTTTCTTAAGTAGAAGAGCATTGGGAAAATAAAGAACATATTTGAATGAATGATAGTGGAAATGTCCCGTCTTTGTTTGGTCAACATATGAGAGTAAAAACGGCACGCTCTCACGGCTCTAGCACCGAGTCCGGCTCTCACGGTGGCTCCTGGGGCATTGCGGAGTTGAGGGCTTTTGCGCAAGCATCCCCTCTCCGTCTGACAGCAGGCTCAGTCCTGTCCTGGGACTTGAACTCGTTCTGGTCTTCGGCTTGAATGCTGAACCATGGTCTCAAAAATTCAGACGGATTTAGGAATAGCGACTCTCTGCTGTACGCAACGCTGCAGAACTGACACTATTTTTGAATCTAATTGCATTGAGAAATGAATCGGTATGATGATTCCATTTCTTTATTTATTTATTTATTTAAACTTTCCTGCAGCCGATTCTTCTGTGTGCTCATAAAAAAAACCCTAAGTTCTGCACTTTAATGTAAATGGAGTGTATATAAACAGCATGATATTCCTGGATCATCAATTTATCTCTTATCAGTGCAGCAATGTTCTCCACTTTAGCTCAAAGCAAAATAGCTCTAATAATAATAAAACCATGACTAACTGCAATTATAAGTCTTCAGGGTTGTGCAGTTGAGCATTTACTTTCTTTTCTTTTTTTTTTTAAATTACCATTCAGCTGATAAAATGTTAAGCTGAGATCCCAAAACGCAAGTCCGTGCGCCTGCATAGAGGCTTCAAATGTCAAACGACGCTCAACCTGTTCTCTGCGTGGATGTGACCACTGACATTTCACCAAAGAACAACGACTCAGAAAATGGCCGCTGTAATGCTAATAAGAACGCGATTGATGTCTGTTCTTTGCATAAAGCATTTTCTGTTATAAGAGACACAGCTTTGGGCAGATCAGAAGAGATCAAGAGCTCTATATAGTGGTGGTGACCTCAATACAAACCGCCAGCAATCTTTCTCTTTCCCTCATCATCCTCTGTCCTCGCTCCCCCCACCCTCTCTTTCCCTCTCCTCCTTTTTCTGTCCGGCCCTCTTCTACTTGCTCCAAAACTGTCAGATCGCGTTAGTGCATTTCACGCTCGCCGCCTGTGGTAAAAACAGCCGTGAACATCGCCGCGCGCCGCGATTCTCCTGCTCCACTTCCCTCCCTGTGCGCAATGTTAAAAACCCCTCGCTAGTTTATTCATGACGCAGGCTGTAGCCCCAGTAAAGGCCACGCAAGTGAAGTGAACAGGAGAGAGCGAACGATGAAGGCTTGCGCTTTTGACTTTTCCTTTTTTTAAATGACCCTGTGTTCAGCCGTGAGCTGTTTAGCCTTGATTAGGGCATAGAGCTGCAGCAATGCAGAAATGAGATCAGAAATGCTAATGCATGCGGCTCGTACTGCATAATGGACTCCGTTGTGTCCTTCTGTAATAAACCCGGTGGTGTTTGGGTGTAATTGTGTAGCGGCCGAACAAAACCCTCTACATGGTTCAATTTCAACTTGACCTTTTCGTTTACAAGAACGAAAGTTGCGGCAAGAAAGTTCTCGGGATTCAGATATTTGTAAGGATATTGTTCTTACAACCAAAGTTTTTTTCCTTTTTTTTTTTTAAAAAGTAGTTTAAGGGCGTTTTCTCACTTGGCGTAAACACTTGAGTCTGCACCCTCTCCTCGTTTTGGCGGCGAGGCTCATAATCACAGGGTTGCTTTCACACCTGAATTCCTTCTTAATTGTAGCTCGATTGCATAATTCCATATGTCACTTTTGTGCATGCAGGTTTGCAAAAATGGTAGGCACTAGGTTCATCTTTTTATTTATCTGCTTATTTTAATGATTTTCCTTGGGTACCAACATCCAAGCAGTGAAGAACAGCACTTTTTGGATGCGTACATGAGGACCTGCAAACGAGGAGCTGTTTTTGTATAAGAAGATTTTTAGCCATTCAGGCTAACACGAGACATGCGTTTTGCACGATGTTCGCACTGTAAGTACTTGACGTGATATGACACTTGAAACAGGAAGTAGTCTGCCAAGTTTTATCTGGCAAGCAGCACTGAGAGCAGATAGCTACCGTGTGATGCGGACCGCACCACTGTTCGGTTGAAGCGAACCCCAGATCACCATTTTCAAGAGGACCTTGGATTACCGGGATCATGAAAAAAACATGGAAAAACACAAATCTAATCTAAACAATATCAATCTTTATCACTGGGCAGCATTTTTTAAGAATTTATTGGGAGGTGTGGCCAAGACAAAACTGTAATAAATAGCCATAAAGGGAAAATATCAATTCCGGTTGTCCAATTGCCCCATAACGTTGAGTTTTCATGGTGGGGTTTGGTCCGGCTTGAGGCAGAAATTTAAACATAACATTCTGGGTACTTGTCAGCTATATTAGACACCAAATGTACACTATATGGCAAAAATACGTGGACACCTGACCATCACATCCATATGTGGTTCTTCCCCAAACTGTTGCCCCAAACAGCACAAATGCATAGAATGGCTTTGTATTTTGTAGCATTACAATTTCCTTTCACTGGAACTGAGAGGCCAAACCTGCATGACAATACCACTGTGCACAAAGCGAGCTCCATGAAGACATGGTGTGTGAAGGTTGGAGTGGAAGAACTCGAGTGTCCTGCACAGAGCCCTGACCTCAACCCCACTGAACACCTTTGGGATGAACTGGAACACCGACTGAACCCCAGACCTCCTCGACATCCCAACGTCAGCGCCTGATCTCACTAATGCCCTTGTGGCTGAACGGAAACACAAATCCCCACAGCCACGCTCCAACATCTAGTGGAAAGCCTTCGCAGAAGAGTGGAGCTTACTATAAGAGTAAAGGGCGGCTAAATCTGGAATGGGATGTTCAACAAGCAGGTGTGCGTTTGTGATGGTCAGGTGTGCGCAAAACTTTTGGCCATATAGTGTAACTTGGTCTGACTACATTTGGGGTTTAGAAATAAAAGTGTAATTAGGGTTAATGAGGAGGCGACGGTGATGAAGAGCGAGCTGCCTGTCAGGTCATGTTATGTTTACGACACTACAACATCAGCTACGAGTAATGAGTTAATTAACTCACATCTGTAAAGGTACTCCTTAGCTCCCTCCACAGAAAGTACTGAGTGACTGCATTTACAAAATGATAACTATAAATACACTGTCAGATGGCTAGAACAGTGTTTACTGGACATAGGCATATGCTTGAACTTTGACCCATAATCCTTATTTTGCCTCATGTGAATTAGAACCTGAAAATATGTCATAGGTTCATCCACAGCCCGCTTAACATCTGCGCAATGTCCTATATTCTCCTGAAGCCCTCCCATCATTCCAGTGCAGTCTATAAACACTAGTTAGATTCAGTGCATATGGCTAACAGTGTGATATTTTTGTCATCCAGAACTGAAAATATTCAGCCACAGTTCTTCTTTAGCAGCTCCAGTCTTCTTTTAAAGCCATGTGGGTTTCCTCAATTTTCACATTAACAGTCACCATCAATCTGAGACAACAATAAAAAAAAAAAAAAAAAAAAAGGAAAGGAAGAAAGAGAAAAAGGCCTTATGAAGCATCTCTTTTCATGTCTGCTCTTGCAGCGTGGAGCTTTGATCCAGCAGAGGAGGGGTAGGGGCTCTGTCTCTCTGATCTGGCCTGCTAAATGACAGGCTGGATGTCTAAGGCTGAGGGTGGAGCGCTAATGACACCGCGCCCGTGTGCCCGACGTGACTATTAGAGACCCGCTGGTGCTGGCGAGCACTCCACGTCGAGTCTGTTATTAAGCACAGAGGCATCCTGTAATCACAACATGGCCTGAGCTGCTTCTGACCTTCTTCTAAAGTGGTGCAGAGCTGTTAGAGAGGCCACTGCTGCACGGTTAAAGAGCTGGTCACTTAAACTGAGCTGGACCTAGATCAAATCCTGCGAGGAAACATAAAGAGGCACTTTACTCAGCTAAATGATGTTAACCAGACAACCGGATCCTAAAGCTAGGCTAAAAATAAATATACTAGATGGAGGGATGACTTGCGGGTCGAAGGGCGGATGAATGATTGGATGCAGGAATGCACGGACTGGACTAATGGATGGATTGAATTACACGGATGGAACAGATGACTGAATTGGACCGCTGGATGGACAAATGGATGGATGGATGATTAGATGGGAAGAAGAATGGACAGAAGGAAAGATGGACAGATGGACACAAGAACAGGAAGATGGATGAATGATTGGACATATAGTTAGGCAGAAGGATGGATGGGTGGGTGGATGGATGGATGGATGGATGGACAAAAGGATGTATGGATGGACAGATGGATAGAAAGATGGATTAACAGATGGATGGATGGACAGTGATTGGACAAATAGATGGATATACTATAGATGACTACTAGACTGATGAATCAATGACAGACGGATGGACAGATGGACTGGATGAATGACTGGAGTGATTGATACAAAGTGCAGGGGTACTGATAAGATTCTGAAATGTCAGTAACAATATTGTGTAATTTAACACATAATCGAACATCGATTATCAGAACATGCCTGCACGCAGTATGGTCCATAAAGTTAGATAAGAGAAGAATATTTCTTTAACAAGACACTATCATTCCTCTCTAATTAAAAAAAGGTCAGGGCTCCCATTCGCCCTATCGTCAGGACTATCAGAGTGAATCTGAATCCCGACAATGTCACGGACATCTGCGGCCGGAAGTCCAATCCATCCAATCTATCTGTCCATCCAGTCCATTTGTCCATCCATTCTTCCATAATTAGCCATGCTCTCAAGGTGGAAGGAAGAGCACACTTTCTCTCCTCTGTCAGTCACAGTGACGCTAGCAAATCGTGAGCATCTGCGAATTCATATATGCAGAAGAGGGTAGATAGCGCTTTCCTCTGACGCAGTTATGCCGCTCTGGAATGCAACATGAGCAGCAAAAAGTTGTGGTTGGCTGGCTTCATGTCTCTCGAATGGGGCAGGTATTTGTCTTCACCTTACCCAGCTGGTAGCTGTGGCATGATAGGAGAAAGCTGGCTGATGGTGGTAAGAAGATAATGACCAATTTGGGAAATGAGAAAAATGGGGCGGGGCAGTTTGAAAGCAGTTGGATAACACTACATAGTAGTAAGCACACTGAACTGAACACGAAGTTGTGTAAAAAATGATACATTGTGTGTAGGAGCTAACTTGATTCCTTTCTCATTCCTCATTGTGCTGGAACCCAGAAAAAACTTCTACTACATAATCATCACAAATCAGGTTCACTTCTGCATGTCTGGACAAAGGTGTGGGTTTCACCATAACCCCAGAGGAGTGTGTGATGTGAAGTAACACCCTGGATTTATGTGAGAGTCATACTGCAGTCACAGATGAGCTTGTTTTAGATCAAACCTTCAGGAAAATGAGTTCGTGTGGTACAGAACAGTCCAGACTAGTGGTAAATGCGGTGTGAGCTTCTGACGCACTCACGGCAAACCAAACACAACATGTCAACACGTACGAGTTCAGGATCTCTTGCCTCTTGTCACAAATTAAGGCACTAGACAATGTACCCCCGAGAACTGACAAGAAACTGTGAGTGGCACACGAGATGACTGCACAACCCACGTGTGAGCATGAGCTAATGGAATTCCCAAGAACACAGCATTCATTAATATTTACCAAACGACGTGCTCAAAAAGATGCAGAATAGCCAAGAAATTTCAGTGATTCATTTATATTAATACAATAACAGTAATATAGTAACATATTTGATTGTAGATTTTTGGAAGTGACAAAGGTGAAAGATTATTCACGAATAAGATCATTAACTACAGCCATTAGAGTGAGCAACGGTATGCAACTCTTTCAGTTAGTACTCAGTGGTTCATTGGTCAATTAGGGTGTTTGTCACTGAGTTATTGGTGATTTAGTGCACTGGTCATTGTGATCATTGAGCTATTGGTCATTTAGAGCATCAGTCATTGAGTTATTGGTCATTTAGTGCATCGATCACTGAGTTATTGGTCATTTAGTGCTTTGGTCATTGACTTATTGGTCATTTGGGGCATTGACCATTGAGTTATTGGTCATTAATGCATCGGTCATTGAGTTATTGGTCATTTGGGGCATTGATCATTGAGTTATTTGTCATTAATGCATCGGTCATTGAGTTATTGGTCATTTGGGGCATTGATCATTGAGTTATTTGTCATTTAGGGCACCGGCCATTGAGTTATTGACCATTGAGTTAATGGTCATTTAGGGCATTGGTCATTGAGTTAATGGTCATTTAGTGCATCATTCATTGAGTTACTGGTCATTAATGCATCGGTCATTGAGTTATTGACCACTGAGTTATTGGTCATTTATGGAATTGGTCATTGACTTACTGACCACTGAGTTATTGGTCATTTATGGAATTGGCCATTTAGGGTATTGATCATTGAGTTATTGGTCATTTAGTGCATTGATCATTGAATTAATGATCATTTACTACATTGGTCATTGGGTTATTGGTCATTTAAGGTATTGGTCATTGACTTAAGCATGTATAGTACAGAATTAATACAGAAAATGCACATATTGGTTTTCAGACCTCAGACATAACTAAAGACAGATGTGTGGGTTTTGGGCGTATTTACGCACAGTTCTGAAGTCGTATTTCTTGCATGATAAAAGAAAAGTCCAACGCCACTGTCCAACACTCTGCTGTAACCAGAATGTGTTACGCTGAATGTTTTGGGCTGTAAACACGACGTCATTTGTCATTACTTGAACAGCTAGCCGTATTTTTGTAGTAAATGAATTTGTCTTTAGGTTCTTTCAAGTCATTCATTTGAAACATTAATTTGAAGAGACTCGTTTTTAACGCAAACGTTTTTTTCCCCAAACCAAATGGATTTTCATGAACACCACATTTCTTATTTTAATTGCTCCTGCGAATGATTTAGGAACAGATTTGTTCAGATCCCGCTTTATAAATGAAACCCAGCAATGACAGATGATAATTACGTCTTCATTAAATACTCAAATACTTCCTGAATGGGTATCAACTTGCAACCATCAGATTAATCAGTGTGGAAGAGGTGCGTCGTACAACTGCCTGCACAAAACGTTCAAATTCCTACCAGAGACGTCTCCAAATCCCACAAGTTCTGAACTGCAGCTTTCAATAATGTATTCAAATGAGCTGCTGATGCAACCTGAGCATGCATGGAATCGACTATTAGCTTCTCAGATTCCTGAATCGTGCTGTACTTCCCTGACACACGATCATATCAGCTACTCGCACTCTTTTGAGCTGCATGGTGTTCTTATCAGTGCGTGTTCTCTGGGGTTCAGCAGCCTGTTGGAACCTGTACGCAGTGATAGAGCAGGTATGTGACTCCGCAGGTATGCACTCTATACGGGTACACAATAACTGGAAACCATGAAACAAGTATGGCACTTATGTGATGTGTCACTGTGTCACCTGACCACGAGCTTTAAGCTTGAACAGAAAGTAAGAAAACCAAGAATTATTAGTCAATGATTATGTGCAATTAAGTAGCATGGAGAAAATGGGGACATTTTTGGCACACTTTCTCAAGTTAAAATCGTTTATAAAGTCAGAAATACACTTTATATGTCGAGTTCCCACGGGCCGTGGTGTTTTCGTTCTTCACCAGCATCATATTTATGGCTCAGTGTAGTGAAACGTTGTATTGATGTGTACTTTGTAGGGCACTGTACTGAATTTTTTCACACCACTGCATTTTTTTTTTTAGAAACTACGCTACGATCGTAAGTTGTCGTGTTCACTGTGTTTACGAGAAGATTTCACATGAACGGCCTACTCTTCTGGTTATTTATGACTTTTGGAGTCGAAAGTTCCTAAGCTGTGGCTTAGGTTGACATTTCTATATATGATGCTAAGTGTAATTACAGGCTAATTGTACCATTAAGGAGTCATTAATTAGCAATTCGCCAACACGTCTGTGGGAAACGTTTATATCCTCGATGGTTCGGTCTCATTTTCACAGTCATGAATCTGCTACAGTGTCCAAAAAGACTTGCTCGCTAAACGTTATGCTCGGCAATCCAGTTTGCTAGCCAGCGTGTGTTTGCTGTTGTGTTTGTAATATGCTTTGTGTTTTGGTATTAGACCTATATTTATCCCTACTATTTATCAAGCTAAAGTCCTTAGCTGTTGTAGCATTCCAAATCCAAACCCAAATTAGTGCACTAGGTCTAAATAGCATGTTTGTGTTCTGACCCATGATGGATGATGAACATGCGCATATTTAATGAGCGATGGCTCATTTACCTCAGTATTGTAATGAACAAGCTGCGCATAGTGAGTGGATTTGGATCAGACACTGATCCCCCCCACTACGCCAATCCTCCCCCACGCCCCCAGGCACAGTTTGACCCCTTTCCATACATTAATCCCAAGGCTACAATCCCGTACGCTCGGTGCTCATAGGCTCTGACAAGCCAACAAACTGTCCAACCTTATATGCCAGGAATAACTCGGTCTTACGAGGCAAACCGCTAAGTGAAGGGGAAAGAAAAACAAAACAGAATTAGGCCACAGCTGTTTAGGACTGTAGGCAAAAAATCAGTCTCAATACGTCAGGGAACATTACATCAGATAAAGTGCCGGGGCGCGTGCCATGCAGGATGCGTTTCTAACAGCGTGCTGCTTTCGTCTTTTTTTTTTTTTTCCCCTCACTTTAATCTGCAAACCTCGGTCATTATGCTAATTGGAAAGAGTGAAAAACCAGAAGTGAGGGGGGTGAGAGATGATGGGATTTAAAAAATGGATGCTAACAGATCCCGCTGTGTCAGTCTAGTTCATTCAGTGAAGTGAGAAAGGAACAGACCGACTCATAATGAGTTATGCTATCGTGTGATTGCCTTTTTATTGCCTATAGAGTCTATCAATACAGAATATGAAAACATTTACACATTTGAACTCATACATTTTCCTACATTTACACTTTGTTGTGGTTTGTGCAAAAACACACTCCCTATGCACTCTATAGTTATACGCTATTGATTGTAGTCAAATCCAAAAGAATTATTTAGAACTATTTTGCACATTAAATCTCATCATCTCAAATGATGTACCCAAGCAGATACAGATACCCATAATGCATTCTGATGTTGCATCTGATCATCAGCCAATCAGGACTCAATAGTATGACATCAGAATGAACTATCTAGCTTCACATACTGACCGAATTTTATATATAATTTATATACATTTTTACAGAACAGAGGAAATAAGATGGACATATGTGGTGTCTTTGCAGTAAGAGCTTTTGTTTTCCTGCACGTTTTGCCACTGCTCAGGCTGAACATCCCCATTAAGCATCGTCAACCGTTATTTCAGTGCAACTTAGAGGCAATTTACAATCTCACTAGGGTATGAGTGAACTGACGTAACGCTCACCACCATTACTGTAGCGTTTACTGCCCTTAAAGCCCTACAAAGATGTTCGAGGTCAAGGTAAAATTACAGCATGTGTAGAAAACCCCTGGGGAGCCCAAAATAAGATGGGTGAGAAATCTGTGAGGATGGCCATGTCCGTGCCGGCTCGAGTTCACTGCAAGTCTCACCATTGTGTGTGAGCCAGGATCGATCTCTCAATCCTCGCAAGTCGAACCATAAAAACACGGCCTATAAAACTCCTCTCCCCCACCATGACGCACCGTTTTAGAAGTTCTTCAGAAGTGCTAGCTGACAGAACTGGGTAACCCACTAACACACTCCCTCTCAGATCTGTCTCTCGGAAAAGCCGAGTGGGAAGAGGAGAGGAACTGTTCGCTGAGCTGGGTTTCCCCAAACCAGATCAATTATTAAAGAATAGCAAAACATAGTGCGAGGAGACGCGACTGCGTCTCTTCTCTCTTCTGTCGCTCATGAAGAGCCCTTTAGCACAGAGCATGTAGGCTCAGATAGCCATCTTGTGTTAATCACATAGACGCTGCTTCATTAGCACTTCAAAGAAAGTGGAAAAACAGAAATGGAGGCCATTTTGTTCGTTGGCCTCGTTTTTCAGAGCCTGTAATGAATCTCAGAGGAATAGGATTCGGCGTGAAAGCTGCTCAGAATGCAGCAGTATGGGAATCTGTGTGCTGAATCCATATCTTTGGATGAAATGGAAAAGAAAAAAAAAACCAAGCACAGCACTGAGATGTAAATGTGCCCTGTTGTTCTGGCTCAGACTAATAAACTCTCCGAGTGGCCTCTCACTTAACTTATAAAATGGAGAAAGCCTCAAATGATACTTTTCCTGATCATTTTTTGGCCAGCTGTCCCTCGTGTCTAATTATGGATCAATGACTTTACAAATAGTTAACAACTTTTAACACATACTTATTAAAGTCACTGTTTTGTGTTGCTGAATCTCAAATAGTGCACTTTAGTGCACCATGTAGGGTCTACAACCCTAATTTGTAATTCCCTATGTAGGGAGCTCATATAGTGAACAGGAAACTAACTGAGATTCAAACTCAAAGAGTCTAAGTGGCTTATATAATAATAATAATAATAATAATAATAATAATAATAATAATAATAATAATAATAATGCATGAAGAGTTTAAAAGCAAGAGATTTAAAACCCCAGCTGAATATCGGTGACAGGAAAACACTACTGTATGAAAATAAATAATAAAATTAATCAGAAAGATTATAGTTTATGATACGATTGTGATATTGTTATTTTTTTATTTCCTTAAAGAAACGGCGTTTTTCACGCTGCATGGACCCTTTTGAACACAGGTCTATATCTTCAGAGTAAATAACAAGCTGACTCAGACACTATGTTTAAAGAGCCATAAAGCATTCACGCGACATAAATGCCGGGAATGTAAGGTGTAAAACATAAAGTCAGACATTTGCTGGAATCAGATAATCATCTTCCTGTGATAAGATTTTGAGACAAAATGGCAAACATCTCATTAAAGCAAAAATAAAGAGCGATCCAGATCTGCGCTTATTCATCTTAAAGTCCAGGGAGACTTTTGATCCAACACTGCATTCCTCCAAACCGCGTTCAAAGACTTGTGCTCAAACAAATGCTTGCGCTTTATAAGATAAGGGGGAGAAAGGAAAGACAAAAAGAAGAAAGACTACCAGAGAGAGGGAAGGAGGAAGAGAGCATCTCCTGTAAGTGAACAAGTCCGGACAGGCATCTGTCCTCTGTTTTTGTTTGGTCTGGCCGTCTCTCTAGAACACACGCGCGCACACGTGCACACTCACGCATACGTGCGTACACGCGCGCGCGCGCACACCTCAGCCTTTTGGGATTTAATTGTCACTCGTCCTTCAGTGAGTCTAAGGCTCTGTTCAGACTTGGTACTAACTGTCCTGGGAGATCTGATCCCAAGTGGACGGCCGAGACGGTGATTCGCTCACACTGGATATTTGAACGCATCTCCTTCGGTCACTCGGGTTCCCATTTATGCAGTAGCAGGGCTGCACAATGTCACTTCAATACCAGGCTCCAAAATATGGAAATGAAAAACTCAAAGTGTTTAAATTTAGCCGTTGGATGTGATTTTCTAATTTAAAAAACAAAACAAAAAAAGACAGGCGCAATTCCTGTGGGACGCAACAGAACAATGTTCACCCTATTATCCTGGGATCGCAAGCTTGAATCCTAACGATGCTACAGCAAAACTGGCTGTGCTCTCTGGGAGGGAGGGACGCAGTTTCGTTTCTACAACATGTCCAACAGAAAGACTCCGGTCTCGAGATTTATTTGCTGCATGCTTTCTTGGCTGTTTTAGATTCTGAACAAAGCTGGTCACGTATCAAATCAGAGGATTCCAAATCAAATCGTATCGCACTGTAGTAGATTCGGTGGTATCATCAAACTGACTCAATGCTTAAGGAATCGAAATAGTATCGTATCATAGCAGATTCCGTGGTGGTGTTAAAACATCAAATCATCGCCTTATGAATCCAGATCGCATCGTAACAGATTCACTGATATCATCGAATACTGACTCACTGCCTTATCAATCCAAATTTTTTATCGTAGCAGTTTCAGTGTTATCGTCATATATCAAAATCGCTGTCAAGGGTCTTGAAATCGCAGAGCTGATGTTGAGAACGGGAAGAAAAAATGCACACATGGAGGGAGACGTCACGTGACCCGAAACAGATTTTAATACCGGATCTGAACAGGGTATAACGGGAGCTTTAAGTCCATCATACTGGCTTCAGTCACCCCCCCAATGAAAGGAAATCCCCCACCCAAGACCCCACCACACACACACACACACACGACCTTGAGAGCACAGTTCAAAGAGCACAAACACAAGAATACAGAGCAGAGGATCAAAGACAAAAGCTAAACAAGACATCGTTCTAGTCATAACAGCTTCTGAGCAAAGTTTCAACCTGTGTTTTGTTTTAGAATAAATGTCTGTGTTGAGCTGCTCATTTTATTTCCAAATTATTTACGTGAACTTATAAGGAGTGTAAAGATTTCTGATACTTCACAGCATGAGGTTAGTTAGCTATCTTGTTTGAATGACTTGTATGCCAAAAATAGTACATTTCCAAAGACCTAGAGGAGCTCAAGTTTTATTGTTGCCTGTTCTTTTATAAAAGAAAAAAAGAAAAAAAAGGCTTACCTAACGAAGCTTATGTACAACCACATTGTCAAATAGAAAAAAGCACTTAATTAAAATGTTTAGTTTCAGTAATTTAGTTGTAGTTAGTGCGCTATTGTTGGTTTAGTTTTTATTTTTTAGCACTCGTGCCTTCAAGCGGAAGGACTTTTCCCTATTTTTTGGCACAGCATATTATTATTAGACACCAGAAATACTTTTTTTTTGGGTGTAAGAGAGTTAAATTTAAATGTATTCCCACACTGCGCTCACTCTCCTCCCGCCAGACACGGACTAAACTAGGACATCGTATTGTGTTGAATAGTTATGGGCTTCAAATGCATCTTTTATACATCAGTTTCCTACAAGCATCAGAAAATGGAAAAGATGTATGCTATCACGGAATGTAAAAATGAGATCATGTATCACGGTGTGCGTTCGACAGTATTGGACTGAGAGACACACAATGTTATTAGTTCAAACTTTAGGTAAATTCCGAGTAAAATATAAAATATAAATATATTTTTACAGATCACCAGTATTGTCCCAAAGATGAAATATTTCTCACATCTGGATTAACACCAGATGAGACAGACCGACTAATCAATTTGTCTATCAATGAGGTCGACTAGTTAGTTTTTCTAGCTAGTATTCGAGTCAAGCGAACATAGCTCTCTATGGCAATAGTAAATGTTGCACAGAAAAATGAAAATCAATCCAAATCAATTGTCATCTCTCACTTGTCTCTAGTGTTCTACTTGACTTACGCACATTCATTTCGCTTTACGGTTTCTGTGTAATGAAAGCTTATTGCGAGCCCAATTACACAGAACGATACAGGACTTCCTTCAGGGATGATGAGTCAACGGGTCGCGCTGATTTTGTACATATTCAGTGCTTCTGCACATCCTTAATCTGCGCACGAGTGTGTTAAATTTGGAAACGCGGCAAGCCTACAAGCTAAAATATCCCTGAAACGTCTGTCAAAAAATAAGCCACTTACGATTATTTAAACAAAGACTAACGAATAGTTTCCTGTTTATAGTAAATGATGGCTTTCGTTCTCACATGTGGACGTTAGGGAGAGGAGAAGGCTATAGGATCTCTCCGTTATATAAACGTGGCTTTTTCTGGGGGAGTGAAGGAGTCGGGTCAGGAAAAGAAGTCGGACCGTTTCCTCTCCAAGTTTCCTTTCTCAAGCGACGCTCTCAGGGAGAATGTCATCCCTATAGCGCTCTCTTTCCTCCTCCCTTCCCCCTGAGCTGCCTCCCCTCCTCCACTTACATAAAAGCCCTATTTAAGTTAAAAGAGAGAGAGAGAGAGAGAGAGAGAGAGAGAGAGAGAGAGAGGACATACCACCACTATTGGCACCCTGTCTCCGTGACCTAGTTTCCTACTTTGAGACAGTGAATAAATGAGAGAGTGGGCGAGAGACAATCAGAATGAGAGAGAATATGAAAGAGAGAGAGAGAGAGAGAGAGAGAGAGAGAGACAGAAAAAATAAAGATGAACAGAGAGAGAATGAAAGAGAGAGAGAGAGAGAGAGACAAAGAGACTGACAGAAAGCCAGAAGACAGAGAGACAAACAGAAAGAAAGAAAGAAAGAAAGAAAGAAAGAAAGAAAGAAAGAAAGAGGGAGAGGGAGAGACAGACAGACAGAAAGAGCAGCATCTTACATCGATGCCTGCCACAAAAAGAGGGAAGAGTCAACTAAACAGCAAATTTCTCATGAACTCACACACACACACACGAACTCTCGCACAGATTCCCGCACGCACGCGGGCACAGGGACACACACTCACACCCTTATAGCACTCATAGCCCATAGACTATACTTTTTTGTTTTGTCTTGTTTGTCCTTCACTTGTTCATCTTATCATTTGTTCTCTTTTTAGGTTTCATTCCTAGCCCATATGAATATTTGACAATATATTGTACAATTTATTGTATAATTTATTAATATATTTAAAGCTCATCTGAATTGAATTGAGAGCGAGAGAGAGAGAGAGAGAGAGAGAGAGCGACAGACAGGCAGGCAGTCTAAATGTGTACACAGTGAAACTGTGGTAGTCTAAAGGTATACACGGTGAAACTGTGGTAGTCTAAAGGTATACACGGTGAAATTGTGGTAGTCTAAAGGTATAGACGGTGAAACTGTGGTAGTCTAAAGGTATAGACGGTGAAACTGTGGTAGTCTAAAGGTGTACACGGTGAAACTGTGGTAGTCTAAAGGTGTACACGGTGAAATTGTGGTAGTCTAAAGGTATACACGGTGAAACTGTGGTAGTCTAAAGGTGTACACGGTGAAACTGTGGTAGTCTAAAGGTATACACGGTGAAACTGTGGTAGTCTAAAGGTATACACGGTGAAATTGTGGTAGTCTAAAGGTATA
>CM074981.1:25592000-25598346 GCA_037576825.1 Pangasius krempfi | reverse complement strand
TAGTCTAAAGGTATACACGGTGAAACTGTGGTAGTCTAAAGGTATACACGGTGAAATTGTGGTAGTCTAAAGGTATACACGGTGAAATTGTGGTAGTCTAAAGGTATACACGGTGAAATTGTGGTAGTCTAAAGGTATACACGGTGAAACTGTGGTAGTCTAAAGGTATAGACGGTGAAACTGTGGTAGTCTAAAGGTATACACGGTAAAACTGTGGTAGTCTAAAGGTATACACGGTGAAATTGTGGTAGTCTAAAGGTGTACACGGTGAAATTGTGGTAGTCTAAAGGTATACACGGTGAAATTGTGGTAGTCTAAAGGTGTACACGGTGAAATTGTGGTAGTCTAAAGGTATACACGGTGAAATTGTGGTAGTCTAAAGGTGTACACAGTGAAATTTACACTGCTGTAAAGTGTATAAAGTTAAAATGTGTGGAAATGTCACTGATTATCTCTGTAGTTTCTGCTTGTATCAGTGTTTGATCCGTGTGTAGTAACACTGTATGAGGACGAACAGTAAAATGTCTCTGTATGTTCTACACTCAGACATGATTATAGGAATGTGAAGCGCACACACACACACACACACACACACACACACACACACACACACACACACCACTCAAGAGAAACATAAACCCTATTCACACATGCACTTCTACTGATCAAACACCTGGAAGTGGTCCAGAATGGGGTCACGTGTGAACGCCCTGGAAAAGTTGATCGCAGCTACACCTCCGCCGTGTCTCACTCACCGAACAACAGTTTCTTATTTACGATATACACAGTATATAAAAAGTTGCAGTGCTGACCAGTAAATTTCATTGCTGTGTGTAGTGTGTAGTATGTAGTGTGCAATGATTCTACGCTGAATTTTCAGTGAACTTTGTAATAATATATTGACTTTTCCAGTGAACATAAATTGTCTGTTGAGAATCCGGACAACGCTACAAATAGCGCACTACACAGTGAACAGGGGGATGAACAGATAACTTTCCTCTAACGCATACAAACTCTTGCTAGGAAATCTTTTCTAATGTTAGCTTAGGAAATTTGGACTGGAGATAAACATTTACAGCTCATTGACTAGCTAACGTTATTGTACAGTGATGGTGATCTAATTTATTTCTCTTCAGTCCCCCTACAACCAATTTCACACCAACACACATTTAATCTCAGTAAATAAAAATGAAGGTAAACAAGAAAACATGAATCAAACGGTTTAAATCACATGAATCATGTTTTCGTCATGAGCTCGTTTACATGCTTGCAAGTATAAACACAGTAAAATGAAAAGGAGCTAAAACACACACACACACACACACACACACGAAGTAATCTGTTGGTGATGTCCTAATATAAAGAAGTTTGAAAGAGGGTTGCATTTTTACATCATACTTTACATTTGAATATCATTTTACTTTCCATTTTAATCACATTCCAATTTACATTTTACTTTACGTTTCATTTTGCATTATACTTTACATTCAAGTAACAGATCATTAACTTAAATAAATTTACATTTTACTTTAAGTCATACTTTACACTTTACATTATACTTTCATTTTAATAACATTTTACTTTGCATTTTACTTTATATTATATTTTACATTTTACTTTACATTATACTTTAGACTTAAAATTTTTACTTTCCATTTTATTCGACATTTCACTTTACATTTTAATAACGTTTCACTCTGCATTTCATTTTGCATTATACTTTACATTTAAATAACAGCTCATTAACTTAAATAAATTTACATTTTACTTTAAATCATACTCTACATTTTACTTTACACTTTACATTATACTTTCATTTTAATAACATTTTACTTTACATTATATTTAACATTTTACTTTACGTTTTAATAACGTTTCACTCTGCATTTCATTTTGCATTATACTTTACATTTAAACAACATTTTACTTTACAATTTACTTTACATTATATGTTTCGCTGTACATTACATTATGTATTATACACTTTATTTTACACTTAACATTGCATTTTATTTATTTATTTATTTATTTTTAACTTTTCCCCTAGAAGCAACTTATATAAACAGAAACTCTGTTAGACGTGTGCCAATATTAAACTTTTGTATCAAAATAATTGTCAAAGTGTTTTCTTTTTTCATCTTCTCACACAACTCCACCTCAACACTGGACAACTTTTAGATTTGTCTAAGGGAGCTCAGAAGGGCAATGATTTTATTTCAGGATTAATAAACGTGCCCAAAAAAGCTGTATTTTTGTAAAATAACAATACTGTGCTTGTTGAGTGACAGGAGTGTGATTGGTCGAGCATAAAGTAAAAATTACACACCAACAAGTTCATTCTGAAGAAAACTGTAACATGTAGCCGACTAAAGATAGCATCAATAAACAGGGAAAAAAACATTTTATTTTTTTATTTATTAACCTCTAGGGAAACTGCAACCTTTCACTCCTTATAACAGCGTAATATTTCACCTCATCTTCCATGTAGCTTGTTGTAAAAGAAGCCTTAGGATTTAGAAATGTAAAGCGGTTAATGTAACAGACTTTGTGACGGTTAACAGGCTAGGTATATTTCTGCATTAAAATGTTTATTAGTGTTTGAACTGCTCGGGGCTGGCCGAGTTTCACTGGGATAAAGGTAATAGCTCAGTTTTAAACTGTTTGAATTGAGTCTGTCAACCAGGAGACAGCTGCAGGATGTGGTCAGGGGGCCCCGAGTTCCCTGTGTGTGAGTGGAGCTGGGGGTAGGGAACATGTCAGGAACCATGAAACCTTCCGAAGCACGAGAAGACGCAGTAAAGCTGCGAGCTGAGAAAGAAGACTTCATCATTCAAGACGA
The DNA here is from genome assembly GCA_037576825.1 of Pangasius krempfi. Lineage (NCBI taxonomy): Eukaryota > Metazoa > Chordata > Actinopteri > Siluriformes > Pangasiidae > Pangasius > Pangasius krempfi. The sequence goes on along the minus strand of CM074981.1, from coordinate 25,595,507 downwards.
GGCTCGCTAGCTAGCTAGTGTTGAGTCATTTCGAAATGACGACGGGAGCGAAGCAGAAGCTGAATAATATCGCTCCGTGTTCTGGTACTTTATAAAGTCAAATGTTCCAGCGTACTGATGAATAATAATGTGCACAAGATTTCATGCTCTTATTAATGTCCGCACTGAAATTCACAAACAACTAATTTATCAAGTCAACACAAAGGCCACTTTGACTCTGTGAGGTGGTCCAAACCACAATGACATCACCATTGCGACAACACGACAGCTCCACATAAGATCCAGTCATGAAGTCAAATAATAATTATGCCTCTTTCACCAGACAACATTTCTGCCATGTTGCAGTGGACGTCTGATGAAATACAGACAAAGGGTTTTTAAAATGCGTGAACTCGCATTGTGTGTGAAAGTATATTACATTTCCAAATCACTACAGCTCCCTTTCGCTTTAGTTGGCTTTTTGGTTTACAATATTGTCTTGAGTCTTGAGAAGAATACATGTATTACTAGTAAAAAATTAACAAAAAAATTTTTTTTTCAAGTAAAAATTTGAATGTTTGACCAAAGTACTAATGCTACCTTCAAAGTAATGGAGTGCTGACAATATTTGATAATATTTGATAATATTGTGTGTGTTGTATATCAAGTTTTATACCACACTGCTGTTGAATTCAGAATTCTGATTGGTCAAAAAGAGTGACCAACAGTAGTGCCAGCTACAAGGTTTCTTATATTAACATGCGTGTTCTGGCATATGACTAGCGATTTGTATATTTGTATCAGTCAGCAAGTTTTACTCTACAACGAAGTCTTCAGGACAGGTGAGTTTACATTTTGTGTTTTCTCAATAACATGACAACCTGCGTTTTTTTGTTTTTTTTTCTTCATCTTATTAACTTCAAGAGAGGGGGGGAAAAAAAAAAAGAGGCTACTGAGGGGACGACTGTTTGCAGCAGCTATAACGCAAGTGAGAAGCCAAGCTGTTTCGCTGACTTTTGACAATACTAAACAGATAAAAAGTTCTTCGATATATAAAAAGTTTGTTAGCATTAGAAATTTGCTGTTGTGTAAGAGGAATAACACATTGGGATGATTCTGTTGTAGGAAAATAATCAAGTTCAGGGTGGTAGAAGTACCTCAGCTTCATCATATCACCCATTGTTTTACGGACCCAAGTGTGTTATTCCTTACAAACTGTATACGCAACTAACAAAAGGCTGGGCAATAGGACGATGTAGTCGTGTATTGGCGATGACTATCATGTAATTAGCACTAATCCTTCACAGATGATCTCAATTTTGTAAAAGAAAACAGATAGAGAACTAGAGCGGGTGTAATTGTTAAGTAACAGGAGCTTAACAAACATACTCTGAATCCTAAAACTTACCACTGGCTACAAATGAATCAGCTTAAATAAATTCCTCTCAATGCCCTGCCTCTAGCCTTAGCCTAATATCAATTTCAATATTCCCAAAATTCCCAATTTTATTTTCATTTCCTAGGACGCTCTGGTTATACGTGAGTGAGCCAACAGTCGACGCTGCTACAATAGGCTGAAAAAGTCATCAGGATTATTGCTGTAACCCTGAATTTTGCAGTTACGATTGCGTTTCTAGTTTCTTGGAAATTCTTGTATTAGCTGGTGCTAATCACATTGTCCGCATCAGGCCCACGCAGCTCAGTATCCCAGCTAGGCCAGCTCGTTTTAGGTTGTGTGTTATCAATACACGTAGCCATTATCTATAGTCATGGCTGCGCTGAGATTTCATAAAATGTGTTTGACAGCATTATTTATACATTATCTCCTGAGTCCTTTGTCAGGCAGGGTTAGTCATCGGGAACACTTCTAAACTGATGATGACGACATTTCACAAAGCCTGACAGATCTACTACTGATTGATCCCTAATGACTTTTTATCGCAAGAATCCCAATGAAGGCTCTTTTACACTACAGCGTATTCATCACAAGTTCACTGCTGTCTGGTGGTTTGAGTGGTACTTCGGCTGTTCATTTTCTGATCACGGTGGGTGTCGACCTCATGAATTTTTCAGATGTTGCGTGCTTCCTGCGTCACTGTGTTGAGCGGACAGTTTGTGTTATTTCATTCGCTGAATGAAACCTTGAACACGGCAGGAAAGGAAGTGTTATTTGACAGTGGTGCGTTTAAAATTAGCCACAGATTGTTGTTACAGCTTGACGACTAATTTCATTTAAGTGGACAAAAATGAATCAATAAGGCACGACTAAATTTCTCACAGCTTTAGTCCTTCAATTCAGCTGTATATAGCTGTAGTGCTGTCATAATGATGGCAGTTGGTGGATACTGACTTCAAGCTGATGCTGATGTCACTTATAAAGATGAAAAATGTGCCTTAAATAGAGGGCTTTCCCTGCACTAATCCCACCTTTCTGCAAGTGCTGCTCAGCTCATGCCATGTGGCTTTCATTTGGGTCTGAAAAACTATCAGCGCTGCTGCCAAAGCCGAGAGCAGCCACGAAGGAGGAAGACCACGCTGCAGCTCTACTCCTCGTGTTTTAATCAGCCGTTTTTTCTCTACAGATCATAGGCACAAGACTACCCCCAGACCACAAGCAGATCAAACGTCAATGGTAAACGTGAATCTATGTTTCCGCACACATTGCGATCACATGAGCGCCAGGAGTGAAGTTGGATGGACTTTGTGTTTGGGGGGTTGGGGGCCCGGTATCAGGCCTCTGAAACAGCAGTCCTCATTGAGCTGTGGCAGCACAGGAAGAGGTCAATCGCACACAGAGCCGCTCTGGGGTTCAGAAGGTTCATTCGAGGGGAATTTGAGTCCTCAGCCCCTCCTCCACTTGTCTAACGCTGATGTACACAAAAAATAAATAAAGACTGCTCTGTGTTCCCTCAGGAGGTTCCCTCGTGCAGGGTGATAGTGTAAAACCTCCACCTGCACGACTTCTGTCTCAGAGGTGTGGACTCCATTCCCTTATTATAGCAAAAAATGCATGTGGTGCGAACTTTACTAAGAGTTCACTGAAGATTTAATTCAACTTTTCTTCTCTAGCCAAGTTTCAGCCAAACTTCCAGAGGTTTTCCTGATCTCCATCTGAATTCTCAAAATGAAACAAAGGCGGCGCGCTTACCTAACAGCCGCTCAGCCTTGCTTAACTGCTCTAGCACATGTGGCCAGCATTGGACCAGACGGCCCAGATGTTCTTTTTAATGCATACTCAGAGAGAAAGAGGGAGGAAGGGTGGGTCATGCTTTGGAATGGCAACTCCTTTGTTCTTTCTTCACTATTGGAGCCTACCTCAAAACTACAGTACCCATAAAGCAGGGTGTGAGCTGGGGAAGGTAAAAAATGTGGAACTGGGGGGGTGTGGAGTTTCGCAGACTAAACAAAAAAGGCTTGGATGAATTAATAATGGGCAAGAAACCACAAGGTAACTACTGTCAGATATTTCCTGCACACTGAAAAAGGCGTATAATGGAGATAATTCTGACACAAATCACAAAGGCTATA
>CM074981.1:25574500-25587000 GCA_037576825.1 Pangasius krempfi | reverse complement strand
TCACCTATGAAATAGGTATGCATAATGTTCTTAAAAGTGTCCCGGCTCTCGTTTTCTGCATTAATGTGTCATTTCTTCCCATAAACACTGGCAGAGTGATATTTACACACATTAGCGCTTTTAGACGCAATAAGGAGCAGTGCCTCGTCTCACACACTCGAATGCCTGGTCTTCGCGTGAGGGTTCAAAATGTTGGGCATGGAGTTACACTAGGCCGGGTAGTTTTTGCTGAAGTATCGTGATGGGTCTGTATCGGCCATCGTGAGTGATCGTGACGTATCGTTTCGCCCTCACATTCTCTCGTCCTTATCTCTGATTGATCGAGAGCGTCATGAGGATTATCTCCGGAGAACGTGTCTGACTGCGTGCTTCTTTACGGGGCACGCTCAGATATGTGGGACGTGTAGCGTCTTGTTGGGTCACGCAAGAAAGTCGCGCACGTGTGCAGTCCGTCTTTATAACAGAACGTACTGTGTGTGTTCATCAGCTGTTTATGTTTATCTGATCTGTCTGTTCTTGTCTCACTCTTCTGTTCTTTCCTCTTTTTCTCTCCGTTTGTGAATAAAGCTCAGGCGCCCATTCGTGCCGCTCGCTCGCCGGTCCCACAATGAGCATCCGATCTCCAGTCAGCCAACACAAAGCCGTTTCTCTCGCTCTCGCTCTCTCTCTCTCTCTCTCTCTCTCTCTCCCGCTCCCTTCCTCCTTCTCTCTCTCCCCTTCTTTGCATTTGTCTCTCGCACACACTCATACAGCACAGACACGTACACACATACGTTGTGCCTCCCGGCCCTGTCCCATCCCCCTCGACTCTGTGATAATCTCGCACACTGGGAGTGTGTGTGTGTGTGTGTGTGTGTGTGTGTGTGTGTGTGTGTGTGTGTGTTTGGGGCGAGGGGAGGGGAGTGTGTGAGACAGGATATGGGAGTCTTTGATGAGGCTGTGAGGCAGAATAGAGTGCACTATAACAGCGTCCTAATCAGAGCAACTGTCCCCACACACACACACACACACACACACACACACACACACACACACACACACACACACACACACAGCTGTAAAACCTGTCTGAGAAGCACCACCTTGGGTCAAGACACACCCACACAGACCAAGTCATCATCCTAACACGTTTCCTTTAAACGATGCTCTCTCATTCTGTCTCTCACTCTGTCTCTCTCTCGCTCTCTCTCTCTTTCATTGTCTGTTTCTCTCTCTTTCGGTCTCCCTCTCTCATTCCGTCTGTCTCTCTCCCCTTTCTCTCTTTTCGTTTCTCTTTTCTCTGTCTTTCTCTCTCCTCCGCATGTTTCTCTCCCTTTTCTTTCTCTCTGTCATTCTTTCCGTCTCTCGCTCCTCCTTTTATCTCTCTCGCTGCTCTTTCTCTTTATATATGCCTCTGTTTATACTTTCTCTCTGCGAGTGCCTCTCTCTCCTCTTTCTTTCTGTCTCCCTCACTACTCTTTCTCTTTATGTCTCTCTCTCTCTACTCTTTCTCTCTCTCGTCTCTCTTCTCTCTGTCTCTTGCTCTTTCTCGTTATGTCTGTCTCTCTATTCTCTCTCTCTCTCTCACACATTCTTCCCAGCTTTGTTTCAGTCCAACTTGAATCTAGCGTGCACTTTGCAAAAAGAATGGGACACACATTTACCCATAGCAAAGCCCTATTCCACACACACACACACACACACACACACACACACACACACACACGCACATGCGCACACACACACACACAGATTAGATCTTAATGTGCTTTTGAGTGCTAATTTCCTCACAAACTGTGATGTGTAGCAACAAAGAAGAAGATACAGCGTTAGCAGTGACACACTCTATACAGTAAAACAAACACACTCTGAATCATCAGCCATGTTGGATTTTAAAATAGCTGGTCGCGCAGCTTTTATAGTGCACACAGCTATTATAGTGCCGTGTGGAAAATATAGATCACAGTATGTTTTGCTAAGAGCGTGCTGGACCAGACCAGTGCAAAAGATGCACATTTAAAATTTGCAGAAGTTGGCATGCTTCAAAAAAAAAATAAAATAAAAATAAAAATTGTATGTGCTTTTAATTTGTAGGCTATCAAAGCACATGAAAAAGATCGATTTTTGCTTTTAAGGCTAAATTGTCATTAGGAAACCTGTGACAGTGGCCAGGAGAGTATCTGTAGGCTGTGAGCAACATTAAATACAGTAAAACCCATGTTTTCACACCACAGTGTGGGATTAAAGTAGTTGAATGAGATGTAATAATATCGAAAAATTAATTAAGTAATTAAAGACTGAACAGCATTAAGATTGAATGACACACATCACTATGGTTAGTTTGGTCTTGTTTTTAAAAAAAAAAAAAAAAAAAAAAAAAAAAGCACAGAAGAGTGTCAAGATATGAAATTCAGTGCTGACAAAGTTTGACTAGGAATTGTTAAGGAATCTAATAAAAAAATAAATAATTAAAAAAAAAAAAAAAATGAATACAACCAACTTGTTTATATGCTGCTTCAGATGAAACTGTGTTTTAAAAAACAATAAAAAAGTGCATGAGCGTGCCGAGCGTCTGGACGTCCCCATACCTTCCACAGAGATCTAAAAAGACAAGCCACTTCAGATCATTTCTACACCGGCACTTGTCTCGTCTTTCAGGTTATTAATCTGTACATGTTCCCTTAGCACTTTGCATTGTTGTGCCTTCAGCTGTTTTTGTACCGTCACTCAGCGCGATGCAAATGTTAACGCACATGGAAATCACGATAGCGTGTCTTCACATCGCCCTGCTTTTGAATAACATTTCAAGCCAGGCACTGAACCTTTTTTTTTTTTTTTTTTTTACAGTGGCGTGTGAAGTCGTAAATGAAACTCGCAAAAGGAAGAGAGAGCTGAAAAACAAAACAAAAAATCTATAACTGTCATCCTGTTTTAGTTTCATTTTATGTCAGGGTGAGTAATTGCATTCCTCCATGCTGACTTTTCACCTGTGTGTGTGTGTGTGTGTGTGTGTGTGTGTGTGTGTGTGTGTGTGTGTGTGTGTGTGCGCGCGCACGTACACACGCAGGGCCGCGACTCCAGAGGCCGGAGGAACAGGAACACGCCAGTTGATTCCCATAAGCTCCTAGCGGTCATGTGCTGTGAAAAGAGCAGTGTGTAGCTGCGAAAATATCAACAAATCCGAGTTAAAATATTTGGTGTGTAAATAAAAAGTATTCCGCTGAAGAGTTTTTAGCCTCGTCCTTCGAACCTTCATTGCTCTCCGCAGTGGTTTCTCTCAAATAGCTCTGTCTCCTTATGTTTTGTGTGATTGTATATTATTTTGTGATACCAATTTTGGGTTTTCTGAATTAAAAAAAAAAAAAAAAAAAAAAACATCGACTGGTGATTAGCACTGATAAGCGATTAGCTGAAGTTAAAGAGCTTAAATCAATGGTGGGAAAATGTATTTCAGTTTTTATTTGCCATTTAAAAGAACTAATAATAAACACAAAGCAAATGTGAAAGAACATTGATCATCTATAGTGTATCTGTTGATTTCAAACAGTGAGTGAAACCATTTCGTTGCGATCTGAGAAAAGAAATGGCGATAATTTGCTCAGATAACCCCAAGCATGATCTCCGGTGCCAGGATGCCAGTCTCCAGACACTGCACACTCTTCCTGTGTGTGTGTGTGTGTGTGTGTGTGTGTGTGTGTGTGTGTGCGCGCACTGCAAGCCGCAGCCGATGAAATGAATGGGTTTGGCTCCCCAGCGGCAGTCTGCAGTCGTATTTATATCTGTGTGGTGGAGCCGCTGTTCCAGACTCCAGCTGACATCCAGAATGGAGTCGTGGCTTTTGTGAAAAAGCTGAAAACAAACTTGAGATGAGCCTGAGCTTTAACGCTGATCTGTCGCTACTGTCTCTAATGAGTAACGTGGAGGCTTTGATTTCTGCACTGATGCTTTCGGCAAGAGTGGCGCTCTGAAGAGTCCTCCATGAAACACTGAGCAGCAGAAGTGACTACAGTTTTAACACGTCGTCTCCTTTACAGAGAGCGGTTTAGCTCAATGTGTAAGTCTTTACACTAACTACACATGACACTGAGTTCTGCTGAGAGGCAGGGCGAGAGAGAGGCACGGCAAGAGAGGCAGGGCGAGAGACAGGCAGGCAGGGCGAGAGACAGGCAGGCAGGCAGGGCGAGAGACAGGCAGGCAGGCAGGGCGAGAGACAGGCAGGCAGGCAGGGCGAGAGACAGGCAGGCAGGCAGGCAGGGCGAGAGACAGGCAGGCAGGGCGAGAGACAGGCAGGCAGGGCGAGAGACAGGTAGAGCAAGTGTCAGAGGGAGAAAAGAGAGAAAGATAGAAATGGAAAAGGTAAAAAGAGGAAGGTCAAATTTAAAGGTAGAGAGACAGAGAGAGAAAGAAAAAGAGATGAAGAGACAGAAAGAGGAAGAGTGCAAGACAGAGTGAGTAAAAGGGGGGAGACAAAGAGGAGACCTAGAGAGAAAAGAAAGAAAGAACGAATGACAGAACGAGATGGAAGGGGTGACAGCCACACAGTTAGCTGAGAGAGAAGGAAAAGAGCCTAAAAAGAGAGAGAGAGAGAGAGAGAGACAGAGAGAGAGAGAAAAATGGGGTAAAATTTAGAGCTAGAGAGAGAGAAAGAAGGAAAAGGAGAGAAAGAGTGGGAGCAACAAAGACAGAGAGAAGAAGTGGAAGAGAGAGGGAGAGAGAGAGAGAGAGAGAGCGAGCTGGCAGGAATGAAGTGCAGCCTCAGCAGTAGATAAGCAGTGTGACGACTTCAGTTCCTCTATCAGTGTGGGATTAACACATGACTAAATCAGCGCATTTCCATTTCACAACCGAACACAGGCAGGAAAGGATGATGCGCGCGCGCGCGCGCGTGTGTGTGTGTGTGTGTGTGTGTGTCGGAGAGAGCGAGAATACGAAAAAGAAGGAGAAACGACAGTGATGAAGTCTGCTGAAGGTGGGGGCTGTGATAATTCCCTTAATGCACACAGAGGAAAGGGAAGAGGATTTGGCTCACGAGTGGAGGAAAAACTGAAAGAGAAAGAGAGAGAGAGAGAGAGAGAGAGAGGGAGGGAGAGAGCGAGATATGGTGAGGGAGAGATGACAAGGGAGAGGTTCAAAGCGTCGCTCATGCTAGCTTTGTGATTACGGGCCGGTCTAATCCACCGAGCTCCTGCAGCTCACTGACAAAATGAAGGGCGAAACCTCATCATTCTCCCGTCCTGTGCGACGCGCATCGCTCAACATTCCGTTTATTCTCAAACATGATCACATGATCACCACAACAGATTATTAGCTGTATTACTAGCTAACCTTGCTACCACACAACTCTTTTACTGTTAAATGGGTCCACAAAAAGTTTGGGAACATGATGGGCAGATGAATACAGGATCAGTTCGGCAGAGTGTAAAAGCAGAGCTGAACGGGGACTGAAACGGCGCAGAGTGGAAGAGAGAAATGGAAGGAGAAGCAGCCCTTGAGGTTTCTAGCTGACTTGTCTGAGTGTGTGTGTGAGTGTGTGTGTGAGTCCGTGTGCCACTGACGTCATCGGACAACGCGCTTCTGCCCCGGTGATCATAACTGACATGAACAGTAATTTGAAAAGAAAGGAAGTGACGGCTGGAGGCTATCCGCCCGCGCACACACACACAAAAACACACACACACACACACACACACACACACACACACACACACACACACACACACACACACAGAGTTCACATAACCCACCTCACAGACACAGACACAAAGAAAAGGAGATACACAAATTCCCAGTACACATAATTACCCCAAAGCCGGACTGCATTCTTTTTCAGTCAGACCCACACACACACACACACACACACACACACACACACACACACACACACACACACACACACACACACACACACACACACAACTTTTTTTGTGAGGAGAGACAGAGATTAGCCGCTGCCTGAAGCAAACGGCATGACAGCGTGGCGTCTGCCGAAGAGATTAAACCCGGATTAAACAACTCTGTGTGCGCGTGTGTGTGTGTGTGTGTGTGTGTGTGTGTGTGTGTGTGCACGCCCTCAGGCAAACACACATTTTTAGTAGCGTATCGCCTCATCGAGGTTACTTCACGCATTATTTAAGCAGCGAGAACACGGGCCGCATTGTGAGCTATAATGCAGCCTGTTACGGATTGCGTGCCTTGTATCTGAAAAAAAAGTGTGTGTGTGTGTGTGTGTTGCAGGACGAGCCTGGCTGGAGATGAAGGTTACCCGACCCGGAACGACAGAATCGGGTATCGTGGAGTCGTCCTGGTTTCCGGCGCAAAGCGGCCCTGCACCATCTCCCACCTCCACTCCTTGTGTTCCTCTTGTGTATTATCTTTTTTTTTTTCACTTCTAATCCACAGCCCCGCCTCTCTCCTCCATCCATATTCATCACCTTTATCCCTAATGAAGACCGGAGTGCGGCACGGAGGGAGGGAGAAGCAGACGCAGGCCTTTGAACTCAAAGAGAGCGAGAGAGAAAGAGAGACAGATAGAGAGAGAGAGAGAGAGAGAGAGAGGGAGGGAGGGACAGAATGCTGAGAGCTTGTGATGATAGATGGAAGAGGACAAGGGAAAGAAAGGCATGAGACAGCCAGACAGAGACAATCGCACGTCTCGTCTCTTGCGCGGAGAGAAAAGGAGATGGCGTTGATGGATAGAAAAGAGGACAGAAGAAGAAAGGCATGAGACATACCATCTTGACACAGCAGGGTTTCCACTAACATCAAAATTGAGCCTACAAATTACACCTACAATTATTCATCTGAGGGTCAAGAACCTTGTCAAAGGACCGAACAATGTGTCTAAGGTTTGAACACACAACCTTCAGGTTTCTAGCACAGAACCTTAAACACTGAGCTACGGAGCTCACTGAATAAATGCTTTTCAAGAAAAGAAAAGAAAAGGAAAGGAAAAAAAAAAAAAAGCACCACGTAATTGCCAAAGGATCATTAGTAATGTAAATTTTTTTGGTAGCTGGATTTGGAATTGGTACCAATGGCAAATAATGTGTTGGAGTTAGCAGCACTGTTCACCGAGTATCAGTTACACTCCCACGGGTTCTCCAATTCCAGCCGTGAAGGATCATCAGATCATCGAGAAGTTCCCCTGCTCAGTCCTGATGTGTCATGTTGGACTCCGGTCTTCCAGGTCTGGTATTCAGAACACCTGCTATACATCGGTTCCTTCCAGAAAGGAAACCCCACTTTTGTAGGATTTGACACAGAACCTAATAGGGGACAAACTATTCAAACTTTAAAGCCGCTTCCTAAGTGATATTATGCAAAGACCGAGACACTATTTCAAAGATGATTTTATAATCCTAGTCTTTGTAGTTTGAAACTGGAGAAAAGTGATTTGTGGGAACTTCGTAGTGACGTCCTCTAGCACCAGAATGATGATGCAGTCCCTCTTACTGTCATTACTGTGACTTTCTCAGACTGAAGCAGAACCAAAAGATCCCACTGGCTTCCATCTGCGCTGGTTGTCAGTTTAGAACGTAGAAAAATCGGACTTCTAGACACAGAAATAAATACGGGAATTAAAGTGCCAAGATATAAGAATAGAAACAAGGCGACAATGTGAAAGAAATTCACATTAGCCTCAGAAGCAGAAGTGAAGTGTGTTTTGAGAGCACAATCCCTGCAAATAGGAGGAAGTTTTAGTTCCAGATAATTCAGTGTCATGACGGAGCAAAATGGATTTCGCGGTTGTACGAAACTGAAATTTCAGTCGCATGTTTGGTCGCATGTCCAGACTAGGGGCTATTAGAAGTGAAGTGCACTTCTTTTTTTGTAAATGGGTGGGGTGACGCGTACTTAATACAGGAATGCTGGCGTCATTTTTTTGAATATCTGATAAATGGGGAAGCCTGGAATTTTAACTTGCTCTGCAGAGCGCCTCGGGGACGTGAAGACTTAACAGACGCATTCGTCCGGATCTGCGTTGTTTATGCGAGCAGGTGTGTGAAGAAGTGATAACAGAAGGCGGGCACTCTGTGGTTCAGCAAGGAAGGGGTGGTGGTGGTGTCGCGGCTGGCGCATTCCATGACAATATGCACACACATACGTTAATATGCAGGCATGCATGCATGCGCTCGCGCACACACTCACAGGCAGGCGCGCGCGCACACACACACACACACACACACACAAACCACCAACCGTTAAACTGCTCGAGGCAGCTGACGCCAGGTGCAGTAGCACTCTAATCTTAGTTCCTGTAGGACTTATTGATGGAAATCAGTACGCATTCTTGGTTGTTCTTGAGTTTTTCCACTTGATATCTTTCTAAAATTAATTCTAATACAAAGAAAGCGAGTGCTAAGAATGGTCGAACTATCTCGGGCTTGATTCTACCTAAAACTCAAGGAACTGTCGGAAACTTAGGGAAAGTTCGCTAGCTAGCAAGATCCTCTTGTCGTTCAACATTTCCACCTCCTATCTGTTCTCATTTCTGTTCTTGCCTCCTTGCTAGGTCACTTTTCCTTCTTCTCAGAAAGTCCATTCTTCACATTCTTGGTACTGTGAAACACCTTTTGACTTATTTCACACAACTTTGATCTGCCATCTGTTCTTTCTCAGGCCTTCGGATGCGCCGCACAAGTACTCTGCTCTCTTCATTGTGCGACTGATCGGGCAAGGCATCCTCGACGTCCTCGACTTGCACCGTGCTCTTGATTTCCAGACAAAGCCGCAGAAAAGAGGAGGAGCCGTGGGCGAGAGCGAACAACACGGGAACAAAAGAATAAGAGCAGGTTGTGTGCGTTCCCTGGTGCTGGTTGCATTTAGACAGAGTTGGCAAATCAGAGTGCACATTAATAATGCATGCCTGACTCAAAGGGCTTTCACACAGGAAGCACAGGCTGGGGTTCAGATCACGGTAAATAGAACAGGAGAGTGAGGCGGAGGCGTTTTAAAATAGACAGGAACCAAAAATCCTGACTGGCAAGCAGGCTGCACTGAGGCATTTATAAGTTGTTATAACATCAGAATGTTAAACAGATAAGCATCAGCTCTCAAATTACTGTGCCGGTCTCAAGAACCAGCCAAGCCATAAAGCAGTATGCCCATTTCGTTTCTGGTGTCCTCGGATAACATTCAACGCTGTCGGTGAGTTTTGAGCTTCTGACAAACCATCGACCGTTGACTGTACCCTGAGGGCAGCTGAACGCGACACAGGGAGGAAGAACCGAAGCAGAACACATCAAGAAGCTCATGTGGACATCCAAGTTGGGTGCCCCTATAATGGCTGCGATAAACATTCATTGCTGTCGGTGGGTTTCCAGCAAACACAACTCACTGATCAATGAATGCAAACTGCGGTTCAAACTCCTCTGAGACTCAAACAGAAGAAGTCACTTCAGCGGGCAAACGTGTGCTCCTGATGTAACGAATGAACAAGCACATGAATGACGTAAGTATTCTGATATTATCTAACCACAAGCAGATTCCAGAAATTGCTAACATTCTGTAGTCTTTGTGTTACCTGATTAAGGACTGATCGCAGCTTTTGAACAACTTACAATCCACCAAACTATTAAATCAGTGAGTTGCAAATGTTTTGTAGCCAGGGACCCCTATAACTATAAATAAATTATAAATTGCACAAACATCCAGCATGGATTTATGTACATTCCTGGGGGCCACACAGCTGTTTATTCCTGAACTTTCCACCCACTGAACACATTAGGTCTGAGTTGGCTTTGGTGCTTGGACCCCTAAATATAGTAACTTTTACAATGTGGGTTGTGAGTTCCACCACCGTAACAAAAAAAAAAAAAAAAAAAATTCATGGACCCCCTGGCTACGCTTCATGGACCTCACTGGTCTTAAACTGAGAACTACAATCTGACCTTTCATTTATTAATTCCAATACAAAGAATACAACCGAAAATGGTTCCGATATCTGGCGCTCTTGATTCTACTCAATTATCAAGGATATGCTTGGTGACTGTCCAAAAAGAACAAGTTGGAGGAACTATATGTGCCATAATTTGAGTACTAAATAAAAAGTCCACTCTTTAACACTGTGGTGTACTAGAGTAAGCAGGGGTAGCCATATCACTAGCCCATAACTGGGCGATTAGCATTTTATTTTCGTTACCGGACAGACAGGTAGGTTCACCAACCAGGTAAATTAAAACCTTTTACATTTTATTGACTTTGTGTTCACTTTTAACAGTGTAGCGATGCACACTGATGCTGTAACTAGCGTCGACTACTTGGCTATGTGACCTGTTTATGGTAGAACAGTTTTAGTAGCCAGATTAATTAGCATGTATGGAAGACTGACAATTTTTTTTTTTCCAGAAGCAGAAACATGGAGTTAAGTGGAAACACTGACAAATTAAAGACGCTAGCCAGATTCAAACAATATCTTTAAGCGAGATGCGTAGACAGAACACCACAGCTCATAGCTGAAACCCTGCCCAGCAACTTTGAAGTAATTTTTTTTTTTACCTAGCTAACCCTATAGCCGAGTTTCTAGGGACTGGGCTGCACACTGGAGCTTTTACTTGCCTAGTGGACTAAAGGACGAGGTTTGTTATTGGATCAAATCTTGACCTCCTCAGAAGTGGTGGTAAAGAGGATAGTGTGCAAGTGGATGGACAATAGACAGAGTGTCTGACCTAACTGTCCTGCTGTCGGTATTTCTAGCCACACGTAACTGTGACTATATATATATATATATATATATAAACATTCATCTGTCTGTTCATGTGACACCATCACAGCACAGAAGCAACCATTAATATAGCCCGTTTTCCCCTTGCTCTCCTCCCTTCAATCATGCAGAAATAGCCTGAGCTTTAAATAACTCAGGGCTCTGCATAAAAAAACGCTTACCTGAACAGGAAAAGAATTATTAAATATGACGATTACTGCTGACAGCTAAGCAGTTCTTTTCTTATTCGCTCTCTTTTTGTCAGGTTCGATTGAAGTTGACCTTCTCCACGTGCCAAGGGAGCGAATGAGAGCCCGAGACAATCAGCTTGCCGAGTTCTTGAAACGCTCGCTTCCCCTTTTTTTTTTTTCAGCAGGAAGGGAGATAGAATCATCTGGAAGCAATCCTGCTGTAATTGCTTAACATGCTGGGAAATTTCGAACACATTGGCATTTTCCACTTGAGGACTGAACGCAGCACGCTTTGTGCGCTCTCCCTCTCTCCCTCTCTCTGGTCTCTTTTACAGTGGAAAGTGTCTGAGGGTGGCTGTAGAGTTCATGACTTGTGCGGCTAACAAACTGAACTTTTTTACGCGCAGGGAGTAGACGATGCGGTGACACCGGAGCCCTGACTCACTGCATTATAATAGGCTCAGAAACCACCACTGGTAAACAAGAGCCGTCTGTCTGCTGCGTCTGCGCCCTCTTTCTTTGACCTCCTGGTTTTTTTTTTTTTGGCTTTTTTTTTTGTTGCTGCAGCTAAAGGGAATAATGAATTTGTGTGTAGGGTGGAATTCAATTGTGAAAGCAGATCACTGATCAGGGGAATTATTTAAAATCATCCGAGTTGGATGCACCACCTAATCTAAGCCTTATAAAAAAAAGATCTTTTTTAAAAATGGGTTGTTATTTAACTAAAGAAAAACTTTGTTGATCTACTTGCTGCCAATGGTGAGACAATTATTTATGGAAAGAGCCTGCAGTGTCAGAGGTAAAGCTGTATCCGAAGACAGGAAATTCTTCAGGACATAATAGTTTACGCTTTGCGTTAACTTTATTCGTCTTATCGACTTCATGAGAGAGAGAGAGAGAGAGAGAGAGAGAGAGAGAGAGAGAGAAAAAGATAGGCTGGTGAGGGCCCAACTGTTTGTAGCTACTTTACATAAATGAGAACAGGAAGTCGTGTGTTTTACAAACATTAAATGTAACTATAAATGGACAAAAAGCATGAGGAGTCTTTTTTTTTTTTTTTTTTTTTTTTAAGTACTAACAAGTAATTGTTTATTGTAGGCAAATTACTGTGGCATGAGGTGGACTTTAGGATGTGGGGTTATAGGAAAATAATCAACTTCAGGGTGATACTGGTAACTCTGCTTCATCACACCACCCCATCGTTCATTATTTTCCTAAAACAGCGCCCCCCCCAAGCTCAGTTCATGCTTGTTGAGCCGGCTGATTTCACAGGAAGTGACAAGAGGCACAGGACGACCCATTTCTGCGTGACCTGGAAGCGCTCGGTTGGCCTCCCGGGCCCGCAGTCGAACGCAGCAAAGAGAGTGAAAAGGGAGGAGGAACAAATCCACTCTCTCGATCAGCATGAATTATATAAAAAACTAAAAGAACTGAGAGGAAAAGGAGACAGCAAGAGATTCTGCTGCTGCAGTTTCCAGCATGTTTAACAGTTAATGTTCCGAGCAGACACCGTCGACTCGAAGGAGGGGAGAAAAAAAAAAAAAAAAAAAAAAAAAAAAAAAAAAAAAAAAAATGCCATAAAAAAAAAATTAAAAAAAAAAAAAAATGACACAACATTTTAATGGGGT
>CM074981.1:25558395-25574490 GCA_037576825.1 Pangasius krempfi | reverse complement strand
AAATTTTTTTTTCTTTTTCTTTTAAACCATTTTTTAACATTAAATTTACCTCCCAAAACCTTTTTTTTTTTTTGTGGTTTAAAAAAAAAAAAAAAAAAAAAAAAAAAAAAAAAAAAAAAGCATCTGCCTTTAACCACAATTGTATTAAAAAAAAAACATGCCACTGCAGTTTAATGGGCTTACACTGAATTATTTACTCGCTCGATGGATAGATAATTGCATTTATCCTTAACCCCCTCCCCGAGCTCGGGAACTGAACCATGGCGTCACCATTTGTCCTCTGCAAATCAGATCCAATTGCTTTCCATTTAATCCGTCATAACTCAAAAAAAAAAAAAAACGAACTGATTACAAAACTACAGGGAAGAAAGAGAAGAAGGGAGGGGGGGAAATGTACGTTAAAAGGCCGGCTTGCCAACTTGTGAGCAGGAGGAGGAGGAGGAGGGGGGGAATGAAAGTTAGCTCTCAGGCAGTTCGAGAGAAGAGAGTGAGTGAGGGTGTGTGAGAAAAAGAGAACGAGGGAAGGCATATGTTTGCCTCAGTTGTGTGAGGACAGCGCTGAAGCATGTGCGTGGGCTCGTGGCCAGCTCGCTACATCTGGGTGTCGAGTTCAGCGAGGGCAAATGAGGATCTGAGTGAGAGGCCTTTATCTTCTCCTGAGCACTCGCTGATGCCTCCATGTGGTCATCTTTAAAAGTGCATGCTGGGATCAGGGGTGCCGCGATCGGACATTTTTAAACAGTCAAAAAATATTGTGGTATTTAAGCAACCGTTTGAAACGATGACGCGTTATAGGTCTAAGGTTTAAATAAAAAAAAAAAAAAATAGAAATTCAAGAATAAAGTCACAATATTTTGAGAAAAAAGTCGTTATATCTGATATCATGAGGAAAAAAGCCACAACATTTCGAGAATAAATTCATAACCTTTCAAGAAAAGTCATAATATCTGATATTATGAGGGGAAAAAAAAAATCACAATATTTCAACAATAAAGTCATAATATTTAGAGAATAAAGTGTTAATATTTCTAGAACAAATTTCATATCTGACATTACCCGAAAAGTGGCAATATTTCAAAAATAAGTCAAAATATTTCAAGACATGTTGAGGAAAAAAAGAGAAAAAAGTGGTAATATCTGATATTACAAGGAAAAATTCAAAATATTTCAGAATAAAGTAGCAATATATTGAGAATAAAGTCATAATATTTTTTATATTTCTTGATATTTACCATTTTGTCATAGTATGACTTTTTTCCTCAAAATATTTTGAATTATGTTCTTGTAATATTCACTTCTTTCTCAAACTCTTATGACTTTATTCTTGAAATATTGCTACTTTTTTCCTCATAATATCCAATATTTAGGTTTTTTTTTTGTGATATGACTTTTTTTCTCAAAATATCATAACTCTCAAAATGTTGTATTTTTACTTTTTAAACAGTGGCCCTACAATTCTGTTGAATAAAACACAAATAAGCAAGTAGAAAAAAATGCAAGTAAATCAATATAACGGATGCGTTTCATTTAATATATTACACCAGTAATCTGTATTAACCTTAAACAATAGTTTCGAATGATTTCTTTCAACTTCAAAAGATAATGGCTTCACGTTTTTGTTCATTTTTTTGTGGCCGTAGGTCTGAAAACAATCTTTTGCCTAAAACAAACACTATTTTGCACATCCATGTGCATGAAACAAAACAAAAAAAAGAAAAAAAAGAAAAGGTTCTTTACTTAAAAGGAAGTAAGATTTGATGTCATTTGATCTGCACCGTGTTTAAACTGCTCCTTTCCCTTGCCTCAGTAAGGTTTTGGGAGCATACTGCTGTTCTGTGCTTCATCAGTATGGATGATGGGAAAGACGGAAGAAATGAATGCTATCGGTTAGTTTATGGAAGTGAAAACGCTCCCACGCGGCTGATTTGATCCGAGATGTGGGGAGGACATGAGGATATTTCAGCGTGGTCGCACTGCAACTGAAATATTAGGCGAATGCTGTTATCGCAGAAAGACCACGCAGGATGGAAAAAGGCTGAGGTCACATTTTGATCAATTGATAAAAAAATTTTTTTTTTTTTAAAAGATACCGTGCCTACGAGCGCCGCATGTGGCGTGCATGACGTGCGCTGGCTGTGTAACCTGAAACATTCGGTTTCTTATATCATCAAACGAAGCTTTAAGCTACACTAGTATACTACTTATGTGAGATATGTGTAAGTTAATGCACTGTTTAAGGAGCTTACAGAAGTTTTTTTTTTTTTTTTTTTAAACCTGTCCTCTTTGATAGATGGACCTTTTCACAACTTTATCAAAGACTATTTCTTTCTGGTAGTTCTGGCGTATGAATGATAAACGATGAAGAAAAGAACATGGGGATAAATGATAAATTAGTCTCATGTTCGTACCGCAGCACTCGCTAAACTCTGCGGTGTCGGTAAACAAAGCCGGGCTTCCTACTGCTCCAGCGAGCGAGCTGACGCACGCTCATTAACTCGCAACTCATTCCAGCCTCTCAGCAGTGCTAGCTAGTGGCCCGGAGCGGTGTAGAAAGCTCACTCTGATTGCACCTGACTGGTGTAATGCACTACAATGAAAGGTCTTAAACGATGTCCGGAAGATAACAACATGTACAGCTGTAACCACATTACCACTTTTACTCCTTACAACACGGCTAACAGTTGTTTAACTGTTTCCCCCAAACGTGGGACGTTTTTCCATACGGTTTTCCCAATTGTCTTGATTTTGTTCTCTATTTTTACTTAGCTATAGTGATGTATAAAAACTTCAGGAGTGAGGAAAAGATTTGTGTTCGGAAGGTAAAATGCAACGTCTGGCAACGAGGAACGTTTACGATAGTTAGAGGTTTGATAGTGAACGTGTCACTATTTTTTATTTTATAAAGGTTTTCCTATGCATGCAGTCATCGACGAATTTATTGAATATTCATCACTGTAGCCCTACTCGAAACAGACGGGTGCGATTAATTAGATGCCCATCTCATGTAACTTTGACACATGTTGCACTTCTAAGAGTAGTATTAACGGAGGTATTTCTTTTTGCATTAAATTTCACCCGAGTAAACACATATTGACAAACGTACGTGTTAAATCCCGCTCACATTTCACAGTCGAATCACGGTCCTATAATGCGCTCTGTAGCGATGGCATCGATCCAATACCCAGGATCAGTATTGGACCGGTACCAGAAAAAAATGGATCAGATATAGGAGGGGGGAAAAAAATAATTAATTCTTTCCTATCTTCTAGCAAATGTAAAAGATTTAAATTGGATTTGGAAAAGTTAGAAACTAAACTAGAACCTGTTTACATGTAAAAGAAACCTTTTTGTTACGATTGTTTTTTTTTTTTTTATAGGTACACTTTATAATATTTGTAGTGTAACAATTTTGTGTGAAAGCTACGGTTTTGTGTAAGTCATGCTTTTAACATATTTTTTTTCTGTATTTATTAAGTGCTCAAGTCCTGCTCGATGAAGAAATGTTGAATAAAAGTGTAAAATAAAAAGTAGAGTTTGCACAACTGTTATTCTTTTTTTTTTTTTTTTTTTTTAAATAGTGTATTTTGCTGCACAAAAAGCAGTTTATCGCTTCTCTGGTCATCATTGGGATACCGAACCCCATGGCATGTTCTGTCTGTTTTTTTTTGGTTTTTTTGGGGGGGTTTTCCATTACATGCTATATGATGCATTTACTTCATAAGCTCTACACCTTATATCTACAATGCCAGCAAAGTGGATTAAAGAGAGAGTGCAAACGTGTGCGAGAGCCTCGGTGTCAGGATGTACGGGTCAACACAACAAAACACAACACAACACAACACAACACAACACAACACATCCCCGACGACCCAGCACAGTGGGTGTCGTCTTCGTCTCCCCCAAATCCAAACACAAACCATCTGACACTGGCCCAGCTTTAACAGGACAACCAGCATGCTGACTGGCCGCGTTTCCTATAATCCCATCGGTCACGCCGGCCGCAGGACGCCGCCGATTGGCTGGGGAGCGCACGTATCCGTGGAAACCGGCGGGATGGATCAGGAAGTTGACAGGTTGCTCAGATTAAGGACAGCGCCCCGCTTTGTTTGAGGTTTAAGACCCCGCACAACTCTATTAGCCCCAAACAAATCCTGAATTTATTTTACACACAAACACACAAACACACAAACACACACACACACACACACACACACACACACACACACACAAAAACACATCTGACCTTAATCACGGCTGAATCCGAGGTTTGAAAGCTTGCAGGAATACCTCAGGCTCAGCAGCACTTTCTTATAGGACTGCTTTTACCAGGGCTTACCATATTATAATGCAATATCATATCAAAAACTTCTACTCTGAAGTTCTGCTCTAATCTTTGATTCAATCGTGCTTATGGGAAGTGCTGCTTGTGTTCGCTATATAAGCCTCCTGGCTCAAGCGCAAAGCTGAAAAAGCAACAAAAAAAAAAATCAAACACCAATCATGTGTTAGATGATCGAATACATTTTGGGGTAAGCGAGAAATTGCGGATTCTTTCTTCATGTATGTTTATACAGACTGGGATATTCTACTGCTTTTAAGAGAGTACTCTACTGCTAACGCTTCGAGCATGACGACGAAAGACTAGTGTGACTGTGAAAAGCGTTTTTTAAACATGGTGCTACGTATGAAATATTTGTGACAGGGACATGAGGCCTGATTTGACCCGAACACAACGCAGTTCTATGTAGTCCTCTATAGAAATAATAGTCTGTGGGGTCTACTGAAATAATTGAAATAATAATCAACGCGTACATTTAACGGGACAAAATCCTGAGCTGTAGCAATAAAACCGCCTGTTCCCGAGCCGGCACCATAAATACCAGAAACGTAAACACTCGGCTTAATCTCGCAGGGTGCTAAGGAATCCTGGGAGCAAACGCAGCTTTTCCACAGTCACATTTACAACCCAATCATGTTCGAGCTCATAAATCAATTACCGCCTCGGGCAACAATAGAGGCCTTTCACTGCCCAGTGGTTTAACAGGTCCCCCATGCCCCTTTCCCCAGATGATCGGAGCTTCCCACAGGTTTACACGAGCTAGTCACGCCGGGGTCGCGAGCGGCTGAACTCGCGCTGACCCCCTTTACCCTTCCACTCTTAGCGCGGACACCTGGCACTCCGGCGCAGACACCACTCCAAACACGACTCAAACCCGCACGCGCGTTCGCCAAAACATTAAAAGTTATTCAAACGACTACGCAGTGGGGCAAAGATTAAAACCAACCAACTGACGGAAGCACGCTCTAAACGTCCCTGTGTGTGTGGAACATTTCCTAACATCGGGAATCGTGGACTTACAACCGCAAACCTTTACAAGTGGAGATAAATCTGACGCCAACTGGTGCGAGAACAAAACTTGATATTTAGATTTCAAGATTTTTAGACATATTTATTAGTCTCCTGAGTAAAAAATCAATACCATACATCACATTTAAACGCACCACATGGAAGAATGTTGCACAGGTTTCAGAAAGGCCTTTATGCTACCTGACTTCAAGGATAATTCTATAAAAGTAACGAAACGTGTGCTGGAGATGGAGCATATAATAAGTGTGGCAAAGATACAAGTTCCTGACCTGACATCATACAAACCACGCACGTATACTGAAACGCACCTGAGCCTCGAGTTAACAACATCCTC
Organism: Pangasius krempfi; assembly: GCA_037576825.1. NCBI lineage: Eukaryota > Metazoa > Chordata > Actinopteri > Siluriformes > Pangasiidae > Pangasius > Pangasius krempfi. Next base: position 25,568,788 of record CM074981.1, on the reverse strand, counting down.
GTCCCGTCGACGATTAATGCATAGGCAAAAGTGTGGAAAACAGCTATGAATACGAGTCGCTTTAATGTCGTGTTATAAAACATCTGCAATGCCAGGAACTGATCCAGAAGCGTGCGCTCCTCAAGAATTCTCGCTTTAATTTCCTTCTCTCTAATTTTAAAAAGTCAAAGCGTAAAACGTACCTGTTCTCCCAACACCTTCCCCTTTATTCTTCCCAAATAATAGTTTTGGTTTCCTTTTGAATTCCGATTATAAATATAAATGTCTGAAATGCAACCTTCAGTGTTAGAAAGGCACTGTACAAATGGAAAGCATTTTTATAATAATAATAATAATAAAAATAATAGTTGTTATTATAATTATTATTATGATTATTTTCTCCTTTTTAACAGACACACACTCCGTAACCCAATACAAATTGTTTGTCATGCTAATAAGGCACCTTGAAATTGAAATTGAGTGAGACAGAGAGACAGAGAGAGGGAGAAAGAGAGGGAGAAAGAGAATGAGATGAACTTGAGCTGAACCTTGTCCTGAGCATTCCCACACATGCACATCCCACTGTGCAGCAGGTCAGGATCAGATGGCCAGAGGTCAGAGGTTACGCAGAGTGCGAGTTATTATATCGGGGAAGCAAAAAAAAAAAAAAGGGGGGGGGGGGGTGATGAATTTGCAGGATTTTAAATGTACGACACAATATCACGGTTTTCTCTCCATCACTGTAACTGCAAAACTGTTTTATTCGAGTAAATGCACATGCTCGGTCACTCCTTTTGTTTTACACGGCCCACTTTACACTGTGATATAATCACAAACAGGTCAATAATAGTCCGATTTTTTTTAAAAACATTTTTAAGTGGACCACATTTTATCCTTTAGGACAAAACCACACAGAGTATACAAATACAGTTTCCTCCGGTTTATGCGACACAGCTTTTTAAAAAAAAAAACCTTTAGCATATTTCAGGAGACTTCCCTTGAATTGTGCGTTGTTCCTCCTCTATACAAATATGAACGCCATAAGCCAGGGTGGGTCAAACATACAGCGTGGGCCGGGTCCGGCCCGCTAAAGGTTCTAATTCAGACCAAATGAATTTAGAATCATAAAAAAAAAATAATAAAAAATAAAAAAGAGAGAGAGCTCAGTTATTCCACTAGGGGAGTAAAATAGAGTGATAAACTCAGGACCATAAAATGTGATATATGATACCAATTAAATCCATTTTAATTCCAGGATTTAACACTACAAAAAGTGGAAAAGTTCAAGGAAGGGGGGGTGAATACTTGTGCACGGCATTGTGTGGTAAAACCATAGTTTGGTTTTGGTAATGAATTGCATTCTGTTCATCTGTTTTTACATGCATTTAGTGAGGTAAAAATGAGTGACACCTCTGCTATAAGTGTTTCAGATATGACTATAAGACAAGTTTAATAAAAAGGCACTTTGTGTGTCCTGTTTCTTAAGAAACGTTGTGCGCTACTCCTCCATTTTCACACTTTCATGTTTGGACACGCCTCCTTAAAGGCTGTTCGTTTTGGGTATTCGCGCTTTGGGATGGCAGTGACATAACTACGAGACATGTTATACAGGGACTCGAATAGGTTTTAAAAGAAACTACTTGAAGGAACAAGCATCGACATTATAATTATATACAACAATATATTATATTTGTCTTTTGAGGTAGACGTCAAGCATTTTAGCCATTTGAGTCTTTAGCGAACACCGGGTTCACAGTAATGAAAAATGTACGTCCTGTCACGTGTGTCCAAACGTCTACAAACTTCAGAAACGGAAGTTCAGCACCTGGAAAGATTTTATAATACCAGTATTCACAATATTAAGGTCTTGTGATGTAAAAGAATCAATGTTATGCTTTAATCGTTGCTGAGTTTTACATTAAGTACGTATTCAGTGACTGCAGATCATTTGCATTTTGATTAGAAATAGAAATTATACAGTGCCCCCTAGTGACCCCATTTACTCACTACAGCAATGGCTGCTAAATGAAGGCGTGAAGTAAATGATTCATTTCTCTTGGTGTCATTTAACTGATGAGTGGGAGATACAGTGTTAGCGTCTGAGCTGCTGTGTATCTGTCGATTCGATTCATTTTGGCTGAAATGTGTTTAAAAAAAATCCGACTCACCTGTCCCATCATGCTCATCTGCTTCCACCAACTCACCATAGAAACCTGCACGGGGGGGGGGGGGGAGATGTTTAGCTTTTAGTGATGCTCTGTAAGAAGAGATTCGCTGTTACGTTTGTTTAGAGTTCTCTGAGCTCTACGGATTGGCCACGTGACTTTTTTCCCCAAAAAAAAAGAGCAATTCAAGAGCAAACCATCCTCCTTAAGTGTACGCTTACATCCTTAATTTTTGCTACAGTCCTTTCTTGCAACTGCTGTTGAATTCTCTACAGCGTGTGAAGCAGCGCTTCTTACGCCGCAGGGTTTTCCTCGGGTAACGCGTAATTCGAGTCTCTTTCACGCACGAACGGCACGCGCACGACTTTCTTCGCATAGGGTCTGGAGACGTTCGTCAAAAAAACGTGTCATCTTTCAGAACATTTCTGTTCATGTGGCGTCGCAACCATAACACTGAAACACTGTCGGACATCTGAAAATTTGTTAATGAGCAAATTCATGTTTTCCTTTTGAATGTTTGTCGTTAGTTGTTTCTAAAAATGTTCCGCTGATGCGCACTGAGTCAATATGATTTTTTTCTTAAATCCAAATGATTTCTTGGGTAGTTAATGTGTTTTGCATTATTGCATCAGTTTAAAAAAAAAAAAAAAAAAAAACTTTTTTCACTTTTTAACTTTTTTTTTTTTTTTTCAGGAAAATGGACAGAACATAACGTGCAACAGAGTCTCCAGAAGAACAGCGGCGTGCTCTCGAAGATGTTTAGAAAAACTAAGGGATGTCACAGCAAAAATACTGTTGTTTACTGCTCTTTACTGTAGATGTTTCTAAATCATCTTTGCTTTACGGCATTTCTTTTCACGTGCCTGAGACTTACGCGCAGCACTGCGTCGCATCTGTAACAACGCAATTTCCCAAAAGATATTTAAAGGGTGTCGCTGTAAGGACATCCCGCTTGCTATTACTTTCTTTCATCTAATTATCTGATTCAGTTAAAATTGAAAATGATGTTAATAAGCTATGGGCATTTATTTATATATATAAAAAAAAAAAAAAAACGCTAGATCCTTTACACACAATTATTATTAGATTGGTGCTTCTGTATACATAATTTTAGATTATTTCTTAAAAAACAGAAAAATGCAAAACAGATACATATGAACTCCTCAAACCTCTTTAAGTGTAAAATACTTTTTATGAAAATAACCCAATTAGTCAAATATTATTTCTATAAATATTATTATATATGATTTCTACTGCTGTAAGTATTTTTGAAAATCATCAGACCCCACTTGGAGAACCACTGAACTAAAGTGTGATTTATTTTTATTTATTTATTTATTTTTTTTAAACCAAACAACACCCTCACACGCACAAGGAGCAAACCTTTTTGTTACGCAATGAACAAATCCAATCAATCCCATCCCTCACCCTGAGGAAAAGCTGGCCTTCCCGTTTTTCATCAGGGCCAAAAGGTGGAGGACACATGACCTTCATCCAAGTGGTCAAGGGGTCATTAGAGGAGCACCTAGCGCTGAATCTATTACCATAGCAATGGAGCTGGCCATGCGACACGGACACACAATGATTGACAGAGCAGCTCTGTGTCTGCAGGGCTCCGGGCAAATGGCCCACGATGAACCTTTCTGAGATCAAACGACTGAATTTTACAGCCCTAATCTTCCCTATCGGAGCCAATTGTCACTAAGCGCTTGTGTCAGACTTGCGGTCCATTAAATTTTTAAAAAAAAAACACACATTACCCTCAATCTATCATCTCTCATCTCTCATCCGTCATGCATAAGCTCTGTTTCGAACACGGATGCACTAAGGGCGACATCTCGTCCTGAGAAATCTGTATATTATCTCTAAGGGTTATAGTAAGGAAGCTACAGTTACTGTGTTTTGTTTTGTTTTATTATTATTATTATTATTATTTGATGTGATTCCACATATCGTCCTAGCTTATCAATAAACACAGACATGAAGTGAGCTCAAATGTAGGGCCTGTAAAAGGCCGTCCTACGATCTACAAGGCAATCAGGTGCGAACAAACAAAACGGATCCGGCTACGCATTAATCCAATCCAGAGCCACACGCATCACATTTACAGCTGCTGTAAACACGAGAGACGTGTTGTAGAACCCCTTGGAGAATAAACAAACAGGTGAAGCGTGCGAAGCCGGATCTCTGACGTCGGTCGTGTCATGCTGATCCGGGCTCGATGTGCGAGAGCGATCGACGTGTCGATAGCGCTGCGTGTGGAATTGAACGGACTTTAAACGGAGTTTAATGCGATTGACCTCCACCCTCTGCGCTCTCAACCTCATGGCCGCGTCTCAGAGGTGACTCTGGATAGCTAAATGACGAACGTGAGCGCCAGTCGAGTATAAAACACGCCTGTGAGGATTTAAATCGTGATTCCTCGGATCTGTAAATACACAGAGCGAGTGTAGGGACATGCATACAGTATATTATACGTAGGTAAATGCAAACTGATGGCTCTCTGTCTGTGTGCGCCACAAAGCTGGCCACATTTATCCTACAAATTCATAATAATCCATTTTTAGGAATTAAACAAAATGCTCTTCGTGCAGATGATGATCCCTAGAAATGAATTAAATCAGACAAAATGACCCTGATAGTGATATTGATTGTATCCAGTCTATAAATGATTCAGGTACGGGACCTTTTTAATCCAAACTTTTATTAGTTTAATTTTTAGCCTGACATTGTTGCCCTGGTCTTTCACAGGCATCTTGTGTGTGTTCCACTTTTACCTTCTGAATAACGAGATATGCATGACACACTCTTAAAAAGGATTAACGGTACAGAAACTCAGCAATCAGGAGGATCGTTGAATCAGCGTGCCTGACGAGATTTTCCTGTATGAACAGCGTAATCAGCTCACAGACTCTGTTACACAACCTCTACAGCTGAACTACATGGTACATAATTAATGCTCTTCTGATTATAAATCTGATTATACAGATTGGTTTTTGGGTCCAAATTCAGATTTAAGAGGACGATCTGGAAACCTGGGTCTCATTTTGATTGTTATGGTGTATTCTGACAGGTCTGAATACAGTTTCATAAATCTGTGAGAATATGTCGATGCAATAAATGATAAATTACAGTAATATCAGCTTGCGAGAAATGAGAAGCTAGTGTTACAGTTCCGAAATTTCAAACTGGTGTATATTCATCAGTTTGGGCATTTTTGTAAAGGTGTGAATATGGTGCGTTTCGTCTATTTTATTAGATTATTTAAATAAATAAAGCTGCCCAATGTTGCTAAAAACTTCCAAACAAATGCACGTGTGTGTGTGTGTGTTTGTTTGTAGGAACTTGTTTTCTAGATCCTGTTTTATCCTGATGTCCAGGATGTGTGTTTTCATTATTAGTAACATTAAGACTTCTTATTAATCCAGGTCAAATCTCCCAGCATGCATTTCTTCTCGAGAGGGTGTATATAAGGGATGCTTTTTTTAAATCCAGTATTTTGGCTGCACATTCCTGAGAGCTTGTGAACGTGTGAAGTGGGGGTTGAACAGCTTTGGCCAAGTTCAAAAGTTCACTGTTTACGACCTGCTTTGGGAGAGTTGAGCCAAATAAAATATCTGCAAAGAAAAAACAACAACAACAACAACAACAACAACAACAACAACAACTTTCCTGTTCAAAGCATTATGTTTCCTTCCTTAAGGCACAAAATAAAATGCTCTCACGGTTCTTTCAATAAGAGGAAGAGCTCATAAAACGATAACCAATGGCAACAAGGTAGCATAACTAACTAGCTGACTAACTAGCTAACTAACTAACTAACTAACTAGCACAATCACTTCAATTGCTAACACAATTAACTGAATTACTTCAGTTTTACTCCACGGAGGAAAAAAAACAGCATTATTTTTTTTAAAAAAGAGGGTTAAAACTAACAAACATACGCTGTAAAGTTTAAGTATAAAATGCGAAAAAAAAATTAGCTGCATAAAAACATTACTTAATGTCTAACTTACTGTCAGAAAATAAATAAATAAAAAAAATTACAAAACGTCATACCATTGGTCGTCGTGCTGTAATTTCGCTCCGAGAAGTCAACTCCGTTCACTTTGTCCACCATGTCTCTTCTTTTATTTTCGAAAAATCCTGGGAAACTTACATCTCATACCACAAAACAGAAAGAAAAACGAAAAGAAAACAAGGCTAATACATCAAACTTCAGTCACAAGCCGCACGCGCACAGGTCGACAAGATGCCTTAGATATAAACTGTAGCATCTTTCTCCCCTCTGAACATCTCCCAGCCAATCAGAGTGAGCCCCTGACAGTCACGTAGCTGCTGATGCATTCTGGGTATTGTAGGAATTTGAGGAATCGCCATTTGCTATGTAGTCGCACTTGGGAAAAAACAGGGAAACGCGACATGTACATTATTATTAACTGACTCAGAATTTCACTGTGTAACATAACATAGCAACTAGAAATCTATTATTATATATTTTTCTAAATTACTACAAAAAATACTATATATTTTATTCAAAAATATTTATTACAATTTTCAGTCTGCACGTGTTAGTCAGTAAATATAGCTCAAGTTTAACTTATTAGATGCGAAGGTGGTCTCAAGTATCGCGATATTTCAGGACATCTTCACGAGACGTAGTATTTTAAGCACTAACAGAACATTTCTCTTACATTTTATTTAAAATATATTTACTTTATTTAAATTTAATAGCTTTCCATTATATTTATTAATTAATTAAGTGAAGACATAAGTAAAGTTAAGTACTGAAAGTTTTTCTCTTTTCTTCTTTTAAATTCCATTTTTCTTACAAGTTATTCTTTCCATTTCAAATAGCTCTTCTATTGCTGTTCTTCTATCATTGATAATGGCTTTAATCACCTTATTTTAATCTGCTTTATAGCTGATATACATGTTGTATTGAGTAAATATACTGGGTAAATGTTTTTAATGTGCTCTGTAAAATCTCTGTAAAAAGTTTTAGGAATTGCAGGATGAAATTTTATTAAAGTTTCTTTTTAATAAACTGTCAGGAGATGGCAGAATTTCATGACAAAAGCAAAGCCCTGACTCTCTGAAAGCATCTGAACAGGAAAAATATGGAATATGTGCATTTCTAAACCTGGTCTAATTATCTTTGCACTAAACAATAATAATTAGTATTATATATTCTTCCATTGTGTTTCAAGTCCATACTGATGAGGAAATTGTGATAGTGTAGTGGTATTAAACTGATTTTTGGGTTTTACAGTTATTTTTCTGCAAAAACAGGCAAATCTTTATGTGAGTGTGAACTATTTAAGATGTGTCTGATTTACTAGCTTTGTGAGAGATTGTGATATTCTTGTACACATGGAAAACCCTTGGGTCAGGCCCTATTTTGTGAAGAAGTGATTAAGCACCTCTCTCTATAATCAGCACGAGTTTGTTCTAGTTATGTTTTACTGTCATCACACTTCCATGAGACAAATTACCCTGTTTGATTTATCCGCAATTTACTCAAAAATGGTTCAAAAATGGTTCAAAAATGGTTCAGTGGTGTCCAGGAAAGCCCAGGGGTCCATGAAGCATAGCCAGGGGGGTCCGTGACTTTTTTGATTTTATTACATTGCAGAAATCACAACCCACATTTTCAAATAAAACCCCACGTTATTATATTTAGGGGTCCAAGCACCATAGCTGCCATTAGGTCAGATGTTCTATTGGTGAAAAGTTCATAAATAGAAAGCTCTATATCTCCAAGAAATATTATTTAAAAAATGTAAGTGATGTTCATGAAATTAATTCATACTGAGGGGGATTTATCTGTGGAATTTATTTTACAGTTAAAAGGGTCCCTGGCTACACAAAGTTTGAGAACTAGTGACATAAGTGACGCAGCGTGACACATGGTGGCAGCTGCTACCCTTGAAATAAACCTTGCTGTCCTTCTGGCGTCCAATCCCACCTCCTACGGCTGTTTCTAGCTATAAATGGTTTTAAGAAGTAAGTTGCTTATAGGGTCCCCGAGCCACCAAGGGGCCCTGTAAAGATGCACTGATAATGCAAAATACACCTCACTTTTTGCACCAATTTTTAATAGGTCTATTTTTAATAATAATAATAATAAGAAGAAGAAGAAGAAGAAGAAGAAGAATCATCATCATCATAAGGGACTGTGAGCCCATGGTGGTATTCACTCAGGGGTTCAGTCAGAAAAAGTTTAGTTAGTTTAGTTTAGTTCATTCATTTATAAAGCACATTTAAAAACAACTGAAGTTGAAACCAAAGTGCTGTACAAGTAATATCAAGCAAATCTATACGCAAAAAACATTTAGCAATACAAAACACAGAAAGACAAATGGCAATTTTACAGGCTCAGACTGTATTAAAAGAGAATAAAAGAATAAAAGTTAGTCTTCAAGGAGGATTTGAACATAGCAATAGAGGAGGATGATCTTATATGAGAAATGAGACTATTCCAGAGCCTGGGAGCAGCCACCGAGAAAGCCCGGTCACCCTTGGCTTTGGAACGTGAACGTGGTAGTGAAAGGAGTAATTGACTTGATGATCGAAGACATCTTGGGGCAGTGTGTGGAGTAAGGAGATCACATATGTACGGTGGAGCAAGCCCATGCAAAGCTTTAAAAACAAATAACAAAACTTTAAACTCGGAAATTGACTGGCAGCCAGTGAAGAGAGGCAAGCACAGGAGTAATGTTTGCAGGCGATCTAGAGCAGTCTTAGGCAACCCTGAATAAAGGGAATTACAGTAGTCCAACCTTGATGTTATAAATGCGTTTTTCCAGATCCTGCTTAGATAGCATCTTCTTGATTTTGGCAGTTGATCTCAACTGAAAGAAGCTGCTTTTGACAACAGCATTAATCTGCTTATCAAAACACAATGAAGGAGCTAGAATAACACCAAGGTTTATGACGCAATCACGCACATTGGAAGACAGCGTACCTAGCTGATTAACAATACCAGCGGATGAGACTGGCGGACCAAAGATAATTATTTCAGTTTTATCACCGTTCAGCTGCAAAAAAAATCATGTCCATCCAGCATTTAATGTCACCGAGACAATCAAATAGATTTTGCACCGAACAGCTGTCGTTTGTACGAACAGGAAAATAAAGCTGCGTGTCGTCAGCATAACAATGATATGATAAGTTATGCTTCTGGATAATGTGGCCCAAGGGAAGCATATATTGAGCAAATAGAAGAGGTCCCAAAATGGAACCCTGGGGAACACCATAAGATAGCATGAGGTGAGAAACAATTCCCTATATTGACTGAAAAGGTGACTGATGAATCAACACATGATTCAGTCTTTTCAAAAGGATCTCATGGTCCACTGTTTCAAAAGCTGCACTTAGATCAAGCAGGATTAAAAGACAGCAGGAGCCAGAGTCAAGAGAGAGTAAAATATCATTGGTGACCTTTAACAAAGCAGATTCAGCACTGTGGAGTTCTCTGAAACCGGACTGAAATGTATCAGAAATGTTGAAAGTACTCAAGTGCAAAGAGATCTGAGAATCAACAACTTTTTCCAAGACTTTTGAAATAAAAGATAGCTTGGAGATCAGCAGAGATTATGCCTTTTCAACAGTGGCTGAACCACAGCATGTTTAAAAGTGGCTGGTACAATTTCATTTTCTAGGGAGCTATTAATGATAGCAGTAACAACCAGACTTAAAACTGGGAAAGCCTCTTTAAAAATATCTGAAGGTAGAACATCTTTAGGACAGTTTGTGGACTTCATATTTGAAACAACAAAATGTCGGAAAGTTGTGAAGGTGAGACCAGTTGAAACTGAGATAAATGGTTCTGATAACACAGCGTCTCAGAACAGAACAGAACTATGAGCTGGTATGTTAGATCTGATGTCCTCAACTTTCTGAATGAAATGATTTAAGAATTGATCACACCGGGTGGTGAAACTCTCTAAAGGGCCACTACGGCTGGGACTTAAAAAAGCATTAATCTGACTAAAAAGTACCTTGGGCCTTTGTGCATTTCATGCTATTAAATCTGTTTAAAAGGGTACTAAACTGAACCCTCATCGTTTGTACCTTTAATATCTATCTGTCTTTCACCTGGGAATGTGGATATATTGTACTTTTAAAAAGATTTGGTACTTAATGGCACCATAATTCTCTTTTAGCATGGGCATAGGAGTTCCATAGGAGTTATTAAAAAAAAACCTGCTGCAATTCTGCATGGTCTGCCTTGTGATGTGTGTGTG
>CM074981.1:25509286-25537438 GCA_037576825.1 Pangasius krempfi | reverse complement strand
ATCCAGTTACAGAGGGAGGTGTTCAGGCCCAGCAGGTTCAGCTTTCCAATCAGGTGCTGAGGAATGATTGTGTTGAAAGCTGAAGTGAAGTCTGTGAACAGCATTTGGAACTTATGTGTCTTTATTGTCCAGGTGGGTGAGGGCCAGATGGAGGGTGGTGGCGATGGCGTCATCTGTTGGGCGGTAAGCGAATTGCTTACTTAAAGTTGACTCTTTTATTTACAGATGACTCTTTATTCAAAGCTGATTTCTACTATACTTCTGCTAAAGTTAATTTTTATAATTTTTATTATATTTTAATACAATTTGGGTTTTTTTAAATATTGATTTCTTTTTTAAATCTGATTTCTTCTTTGTCACAGTTGATTTCTTTTTATTTGCATTTGACTTTTTTTATGTAAATTCGACTCCTTTTTATTTACATTTGACTTCTTGTTTTATTTAAAGCTGAATTCTTTATTTTAAAGCTGTATTTAAAGTTTGCTTTTCTTTCTTTTTCTTTTTTTTTTGCCTTTTGGTTTAGGAGATCTCGGACACCTCAGAATCTCGGAGATGCCCAGAGTTATCGCGAGACTACAATTAAAACACGTGGGTCAACATGGCGGTTCCCTAGAACTCGCATGCGGTATTTTTCTTTTACACTTCGAGAAATCATTGTGTAAGTAAGGTTAGGTATATATTTAAGTAAAACTGCAGGCAGTGAGTAATTAAATTATATTGTACAGTGTAACCCGGATTGAACAGGAGGATCCACAATGCAACACGACGACGTAAGTAGGGCAAAAGGCTGTATTTTAGTTAATGGGCTAGCTGGCTAACTAGCTTCATATTATAATACACTTGAATGGATATTGTATTTAAGACTGTGTCTTTATTCCTAGTTCTTCATGTTCAGTGTGACTCAGAATAACAGACTTCATCATATCCCTCTCTTTCCAGGTAATATGGGACCTGATCGGAAATAAACAGTTTTGTTCTTATAAAGTGAAGTAAGTATCAGCACACAGTATTTCTGTTACAGATCTCTGACTGTAGCTGCTGTGGGATCAGAGGAATAAACCACTCCATGTTGTGCTGTTAAAGGAAAATAACTAATGACTGAGTGGTGTGATGAAGCAGAGTTACTGTTACCACACCAAACCTTGATTCTTTTCTAAGAACAGCAACTATTGCAGCTGTTTTATTTATTATAGAATAAATATGATTCATGCTTTTTAACCATTTAGAGTTACACTTAATGACGTGGAACATCCACAAGTTAGTTTCTCTTATCGCTTGTGTTATAGAAGCTAAAAACAGTCATTCCCTCACCAGCCTCTCTCTTTTTTTTCCCCCCTCAATCAGACTGAATAAGCCAAAAAAAAGGTTTTTCCTTTTTGAAAAAGAGTTACAAAGTGATGACACTGGAGACTCTTTCTGTAAATGTTAAATAAACATCTATACAGAAAACCTCCTCATAACAACAATCTGAATTTTTTTTTTTGCTTTTATTGGTATATGAGGTGCCTCCAATGTACCATCAAGTCGCTCTGAATGTCGCTATAAAAACGATAACGTGTTAAAACGGGTTTGTACAAACCTGTGATTTGGAGCTACACTACTGTCAGAGCTGCTGAAAATGAATCGCCTTCTGACCAATCAGAAGCCAGAATGAAACAGCGCTGATCACTGAGCACTGATTAAGGCTTTGAAGCTTAACGTATGTCTGGCTTTCCTCCGAAGAACAAAAACGAAGAATTTCTGCCGGAATGAGTACAACATCACAGGTCTGTGCAACCGGCAGTCGTGTCCTCTGGCCAACAGTCAGTACGCCACCGTCAGAGAGGAAAAAGGTATTAATACATCACACACATCACTTTACACACACAACCGTCGCTGTAAGATGGAGTGGGTTAGCTTTGTGTTGGCTAACACACACCTTGTCGAGGAGCTGTTTGTGTAAGTCTGACCGCCGTGTGTTTCTCAGGTCGGTGTTTCCTCTACATGAAGGTGATCGAGAGAGCGGCTTTTCCAGCACGCATGTGGGAGAAGGTAGGTCATGATCAATGCTGTACAGAAATCCTGATATTTCTGTTCTTATTGTGATCTAAGGAAATAATTTTGGGAAAAAAAAAAAGTTTAATCCAGACAACGATGAACGTAAAACATTATTTTAGAGTCTGTGTCCTATCTGAAGTGTTTCCTAATGCAATAAAAACGTCCACTTCTGATCAAATGTCTGTCTGAGAGTCTAAACACATAAACATGAAAAAGTCAAAGGGAAGCTTTTTTATACTTTTACCCTTTCGGATCAGCTCTGCGTTTAACGCGCTGATCCCCACGTTGTTGATGTTCACACGCTCATACGTGCGGTTATTTTTTCCGTGCAGGTGAAGCTGAATCAGAACTATGAGAAGGCGCTTCAGGAGATCGACGAGAACCTCATCTACTGGCCGCGCTACATCCGGCACAAGTGCAAGCAGCGTTTCACCAAAATCACACAGTACCTCATCCGCATCCGCAAGCTCACACTGAAGAGACAGTGAGTACACACGCCGTCCGTCTCTCTGTACCGTACACTTCCTCTAGTCTCTGATTTTAAATATAATAACCGATGTGTCAGAACCAGCGATAGCAGCCGGACGATCGGACGTCTTCCTCTTATGCTTTAATAACACAATGGCTTAATTTTGTTCACAGGAGGAAACTTGTTCCGCTTAGCAGGAAGGTAGAGAGGAGAGAAAGAAGGAGAGAGGTGCGTAACCAGGAAGTGGTGTCACTGGGCACAACTTTCATTTCGAATAACGTTTAATAACCAATAACCCATGTGGCTGAAGCAGATTTGCTCAATTACGTTTTACTGAGTTCTTTTATTTTTTTTTTCCTGCACTGACAATTTGAGAACCGCTGCCTTGAAACCATCCGACTCGACTCCGTAAAAATGCCTGGGTCTGTATTCCTGGGTGTCAGAATGCAGCGGTAAATTAAAAGCCTGCAAACGAACGTGCAAACAGAGCAACGTTTGAGCGCGATCAAGCAAAACATGCCTAGTGTCTGGAGTTTGCGTCGATCCTGTATTCTTTTGTTGTATTATTTGCTGTATTATTTTGCTAGTTGCACGTGTGTGTGTGAAATTTATGACTGACTTGTTTCTTTTAATGATTTTGAGCTTTTATAAACACGTCTTCCTTAAACTCTGTCTTTACGTAAAGTGTAAAACACCTGAGGAGTGCTGTTACAGGAAAATAATCAACGACGTCAAGCAGTGTAAAAGCTACCACGCCGGAGTTGATTATTTTCCACCAACGGCATCCTCCACAACAGCTCCTTGGCATAAACATGAAGAATTGCCATTTGTTTATTTATTTATTTATTTATTTAAATCTTTTTAATTCAAGGAAAAAGCCCTGGTCGCTGCTCAGGTGGAGAACGCCATCGAGAAAGAGCTGCTGGAGAGGTTAAAACAGGGCACGGTGAGACTCGCATCACGTCACTGCACTGCACTTCTGTATAGCGTCCAGAAGTGTGCTTTTTTTTTTTTTTTTCTTCATTATTGTGATATCGATTCTTTTGATATAAATTTCAGTACGGAGACATCTACAACTTCCCCATCCACGCCTTCGATAAAGCTCTGGAGAAACAGGACGCAGAGAGTGAGACGGAAGAGGAGGAGGAAGATGAAGAAGAGGAGGAAGAGGAGGATGAGGTGAGCACTAGTGGTTATAAAGTCAGCTGATTTTGATATTGTGATAAATCATTCCATAATATGTGTTTTCTTCGAATAAACATTAAATATCTCAAGGACTGTGCTGGCTAAGGACATGTAAGTGCTTCATGGTTTACACTGGTGTACTAATCCGGTGTGTGTGTGTGTGTGTGTAGGATGCAGGGAAGAGAGAATTTGTCGCAGACGACGAGTTCGAAGAAAGTGACATCAGTGATTTTGAGGTGAGATTCGTTCATTGTTTTTTTATTATTGTTTATAGTTTCTACATTATGTTTAAACTGTATTTACTCATCACTGGACACTAAACGAATCACACATTCACACACAGGATATGAACAACATAAAGGCCAGCGATGAGGAGGAGGAAGAGGGCTCAAGTGAGGAGGAGGAGGAATCGGAAGAGGAAATGGAGGAAGAAGTCGAGGAAGAGGAAGTGTCCAGAGTCAAGTCGAAAGGAAAGACTCCGCTCAAAGGACCAGCGCGGAAGAAACGAGCGTACGTGGAGATCGAGTACGAGCAAGAGACGGAACCAACGGCCAAGAGCAAGGCCTCGTAGAGACTCCACACACACACACACACACACACACAGCTCCACAAAATTTCTCATAAAAGATTTTTTAATCAAAATCTGTATGTTGTCTCTGTGTGTCATGGTCATTATATATAAAGATATTACAATGTGGGGTGTATTTCTGAAAAGATTTAAACTTTTACGCTTATAAACAAGTAGTTTTCCATGTTTCTACTGAAAGGAAGACAGAAAGGAATTTCAACTCGGCATAACCAGCTGCAACTGAATGTTTTATTTCATCCCTTTAAAGAGTTTCATAGACAGTTTAATAGAGATGGAACTGATCCGATACCCAGTAGCAGTATTGGGCTGAAACCAGCAAAAATAAATAAATAAATACAAATAATGTCGGATAGGATATCAGAGAAAACATTAGATCCTGTAAGAAATGGTAGAGATTTGAATTGGATTTGTAAAAGAATTGCATTACTTGATTTGACTGTATTTATATATATATATATAAAAAAAAACATTTTAAAGCTTTTTAAAGAAAACAATATCAGACAGGCATCAGTTGATACTCAAGGTTTCTGTTTCGGGAAAAGGAAAAAGTGGTACTTGTACAGAAGGGAAAACGTGAACATGACGTATTAGTTTAGAGAATAACAGTCTAAGGACAACAGATTGAGAACCTTCGTGTCCCGAGTCCGTATTACAGAAACATCCGTCACTTTTCCAGACTTTCCAAGAATCTGAGCAGGAAGTCTAATCAGGAAAAAAAGGTCAGCTTAGAAGTCCATTAAATTTATTCACCTGTCGTATTTAATAATCTTATTCTTAATACTAACGAATTAAAAAGATGGCCCTGATCAGATCTCACTGGCTTCAGATCCATCGTTTGGCGTTTACAGCGTGAGGAATCGTGCATCCGGGACGCTCAGCTCACACGCTCCGCTTGCGTAAGATCCTGTATGCACTTTAACGCTCGCTCACACACGCAGCTGCTGTCCACCTCCTTCAGCTCCGCCTGCAGAAACAGACCATTTCAGTGTTACGCAACAAGCGGCCGTGATCATCAGCTGTAAGATCGTATCAAACGCCACGACACAGATTTGATAGTTTTATTATTTCCTGTGTCACATCCGTCAGCTTTGGAAAGGTACGACGTACTTTACACTCGTCTCTACTGCAATGATTAGGTTTTGACTTTCGCACATTACGCCTACGGGAAGAAACGATTTTCATCACGTAACACTGGTTAAGAAACATTTTCTTCGATTTGACTTTTAGTGATAAAACGGAGCTTTTCTGCAAAATGTTACGTTTCTGAATTTATAGATGTATTTCCAATATATCCATGCATATAGCAAGTATATCAAATATATCATACTGCCTAATGGATTTCATCTACAAGGTGTGAGGAACCAATGAGAGTAAAACTACATATAGTTAATTTTGTATTTATTATTTACAGCACGCTCGGTATGTTCACTCGCACGCTCTAGGCATTTTCTTGCTTTTCTGATTTTGCCTAATCTGGCTTTTCCAACTGGATGAAACGGACATACTATATTGTGAAGGTGGGCAATACGACGATATGATGCTAATCTCATGATAAATATTGCTACAATACACTTCTCTTGAATATCGCGGGTAACTGGAAGCAGCTGAAGAGATTAAAAATCTAATACGTTGTACAGAACCTTTGTATTTTTCCTCATTTTTTTAAGTGTAAATTTATTTTTGTATAATAAAAGTGTCACTGAACTCAAGGTTTTTAATGTAACACAACTGGCAGGTTGTTAGCAAACCTGATACATAGTGTATCATAGCAAGACAACATTTCTTATCATGAATGAAGCAACTGATCACACACAAATGAAACTATTGTACAAATACAGACCGTGTGTTGTTTTCCAGAACTAAAAATAGGTTTCATCTCTTCCTCAGAACAGCTGGAACTCTATGTATTTTCAACGTGATGAATATCGGTAAATTTATGCGTAACTGCAGGATTTCGCGACGTTTTCCGTTTTCATTTTGTACATCAACAAGCAATTTATCTGCTAAATATTTGTAAAATGTAAAAATCAATCATTCACGTTGCCATCACTGCTAATCTCTCGGATAAAAACCCGCCGTGGAATCAGACTCTTGCCCCTCCCTCTAACAGGAGGCGGGACTGCACAGCTCTCAGCCACGCCTCTCAGGACGTACCCTCAGTCTGCCGTGTGAGCAGTGGTCGAGCAGCAGGAGGCAGCGTGACGCTCTGTTCGACAGCTCCTCAGTGAGCTCAGGAGACAGAGACTCTGCAGAGACGTCCACGAGGAACCTGAGCAAGCTCCTAGCCAGGACAGACAGCCTGCACTCCATCCTACAAACACACACACACACACACACACATTCAGGAGAAGAAGAACGTTCCAGAGCAGCAGCAGTCCCACTCCCAGTCAGGAAGTTTCCCCGAGTTCTCTATAAACACACCTGACGTCACAACAACACGGACGGCGGCCCTCACAGCCATCATTTTACACTTGCTAACACTGAATTTTACTTCATGTGTAACTTTTCAGTTGTGAAAACTTTAAAGTTTAGATTTGTAACATAATTCCATAATACATAAAACACGACCTTCCTCTGGGCATTCATGTTTTTCCCGAGCCGATGCCCTGGAACGTTCTGACGTTCCCTGGAACAACGACGTTCCGAGTTCCAAGTACAACGCGTTGCAGCATTAGCATTAGCTAACGGTCACAACACTTGAACGTCCATGTAGCTATTGTGCTGTATTTGATGTAATTTTTCTCAAATTAACCTCCTAGTGAAGAAGTGCTTGGACCCCGATGAAGGCAACTCGCAGCTATGATATCATTTTCATTCTGTTTGTTGTTGTTTGTTTCCACCATAAACAGATTTTGACACTGATTTTGACAGGCTGCCTTACAATGATGCAAAAATTTAAAAAAAATTGCATACAAGTACCTCGGCCAGGCAACCTGTATCGTCCTCTCTAGAACCTCCAGTATGCTGAGCCTGGCTTTCTCTTCCGGAGCATCAGAGACCTCCAGATATCCCACAATCACCCTCTCCAGCCTCTTCAGATGCCGAGCGATGCTTATACCCATCCTGTAAGGTCAACCACAGCTTAACACAAAGTGCTTGTACTTCAACTCACCAAAACGTTCTGGCACGTCTTCAAGTAAACGATAATGAGCGAAGAGGCTCATAAGCACCATTGCATCCAGGTTAACATTAGACGATGTGTGGTGTGGAACTCACTTTTCGACGAACGGCAGGAGGTTGCTGGCGTAGATCCGGCGCAGTGCGAGCTTGTGCTCCATTTCCATGTGCGTTAACATGAGGCGGAGAACGCTGTCATGGCGGTTCGGAGTTCCGGGTAATCCTGCGTGGCCGAGAGGCTTCTCAAGGACTGAGAGTAAATCTATAAGACACGGCAGAACCACCTGGAACAACAGCACACACACACACAAACACACACAAACACACACACACACACACCATTAACAACGCCGTACTTGATTTTACAAGAAAATCCCAGAAAGAGTGAAACATTTACACGGAATACTCCAGGGCCCAGTACTAGGACCGATCGATATCATGAGTAGGCACATAAAATCAGCTGATATGAAAGTTTCACAGACTTATCTGTGGAAAATACTGAATATCTAGCTACCTTTCGAGTTTTATTTATAATGAACTCTAAAATATTTAGCGCTAGCTTTCTACCAGCTTGTGTTTTAATTGTAAGGCCTCTTGTGTATGGCTGCATGGATTGTCACTAAAGTAGTGAGTTGAGATTTAACACTAATAATGCACTCATCGAATCTCCTTCACCAATCAGAAGCTAATTTTTGTACAAATATCAAACACACTACAGGACACTAGGAGGCACTAATCACTCACAGTGCATTTACACTCAGTATTAAGAGGGAAAACCCTTAGACCTGGTCCACGTTACGACTGTAAATGTGAAAATGTGTCTTTCCGTATCCATTTTAACTTTCCATT
Organism: Pangasius krempfi; assembly: GCA_037576825.1. Taxonomy (NCBI): domain Eukaryota; kingdom Metazoa; phylum Chordata; class Actinopteri; order Siluriformes; family Pangasiidae; genus Pangasius; species Pangasius krempfi. The sequence goes on along the minus strand of CM074981.1, from coordinate 25,529,192 downwards.
CGAAACCAAAAAGCGAGAACGCACTGTGTTCCTGCCAAAACAAGCAGAAATAGCAAGCAGAAATGATGTCAATATCGAGGGTCAGGCACTCCGCATGCGGTTTTCTGTCGTTTAAGTGCTTCATCATGGATGAGAAACTTAAACTGAAACATTAGCGCAAGCAAAACATAAAAACAGTGTAGGGTAGACTCGTCCTTCCTGAGTTTTCCCACACTGAATGTTTTAAAAACGACATTACAAAGTTATCTATACTGTAAATGGCTTGTATTTATATGCATGTTGTTGTTTCTGCTGATAATTTCTTTCTGAGAACTTGGCATGCAATCGGCGAGCAGATGATAAAAGGATCGTCTGTATCATATACAGACAGTTTTCCTAGGCTATTTCTAGGGCGTTAAGAATACAAGGCATATTATTCGAACCAAATTATGACTTTTATTCGTAACGCTCTAGAAATAGCCTAGGAAAACTGTCTGTATGTGATATAGTTGATCGTTTTATCATCTGCTCGCTGATTGTATGTCACACTGTAACCCACTGCTCTTCATCATTAATTACAGGTTAACTGTTAAACGAGGCTTCGTGTGTGTTAGACGTATGTACAGTACCTGTATGAGCGGAGCTTCAGACGTGTACAGGTGATTGTAGAGGGCGTCGTAGAGCACCTGAGCTCGGTTAAACTGTCTCAGATCAGCAGCAGGCTGGACGCAACGATAATCAATCACACTCATATTATTATTATTATTATTATTATTTTTAGTCTCAATATGATGGCTACGAGTACTCATCTTTCTAGAAAAAAAAAATCTGACCACATGAAGGACGATGTGATGAAGGCAGTGCACTCCGAGGACTTTGTTCTCCGTCCGGTAGTCGTCTGATATGAGCAGAGACGGAGGGAAGACCCTGTCCAAGTATTCGGCTAAGCAGGGACGCCCGACCTGCACCAGCAGCCAAGAGAAGACGTGTTTCACTGCTTCGTTTCGCTTCCAGGTTTCCCTAAAGACAGACAAATGATCAGAATTCTCATTCAACACATAACAGTGGATGAAAATGGCAAGGTCAAGTCAAGGTCAAGTGATTGTGTGTAATGCTTTGAATAAATAAATCATTCCTCTTCTACGACTATACTGTAGAGGCAAACAGGAACAAGTGTGTTAATGTCAGAGGAAAACATCAGAGCTTATTTGTTATTATGTGTAAAGTCTGGGTTTAAGGTTTATGGTCGTTTTATTAGTCAAATTATTTTTACTAAAACTTGATGATACTAGAGTCATAATGTTAAACGCCAGCAAAATACACAACTGCATGAAATTCCTACAGATAAAAAAAAAAGAAAAGTGCTTGTTATTTTGATCATTATTATTGCTTGTTATTGTGCATATACGTAGTATATTTTTAAGTAATATATTGTTTATATACATAGTCAATTCCAAAGTATCTAATTCTGAGAAAATTGTAGTTTTAAATCTGAAAAACATGAAAGAAGCGCCTGGCTATATGTTGCTTTTCAGGCAAATTTCCATGAAAAAAAAAAAAACAGAGCTGGGTGAGTGATATGAATATACAATACAACTGTTACGATAAATTGTCACGATATTTGAGGTATTGTGGATATTGTGGTATCTTTTGTTTTGCTAAATGTATAGTTTTTATTTAATAATTACACGCTGACCGGCTGACGCAATGTGAAAATATTTATCCTTTAAAACTGTAAAAATGTACTCTTTTCCTTGGCTGAGCAACAGGACTGTCTTTATGAATACAGCAGCAGCACTGAGGTCTACAGCATCCTGGTGAGTCTTGACTTTAGCCGGAGCGAGAGAGGAAATGAAGCTCACTTGGTCATGTCAGGCTGCAGTGTGTCCAGGATGGATCCCAGGATCCCTGAGGGTGCTGCTCCTCCATCACTTCCACACAGCAGCTCCTGCACTGAGCCGCTCCCACTGGCTGTGACTGTGCTCCTCAGCAGCTCCACAGCACATCTCCTGGAGGCTCCATCAGTCCACGCCTGCTTCTGCACGTGTGTGATGGAGAAGACACACAGGACAGGACTGAGTGTGTGAAGGAGAGCCTTCGCCCCTGAGTCTCCACACTTCACCGCCTCTCCGAGCTGAGCGGTCAACGCCAGCAGAGCTCCCCCGACCACCACGGCTTTTCCTGGGATCTCCTCATAGCTGGTGGCCGGTAAAGTCCCGCTGTCCGTGTCACACAAAGGCAAAGCGGCGTATTCAGTGCAGGACTTCACCAGGTCTGTATAAGTGCTCCGTAAGCTGTGTGAGCTGAGCTCGGGGAAGAGCCAGGACCGGGAACTGACCCTGAACACCTCGGCTGTGCGACTCAGGATCCTCGTCTTGTCTGAATTTCTCTCCTCGAAGCGTTCACGGATTTCAGAAAGAACAGAAATGACATCCCCAATTTCAGACTTAATACTCAAATCACGGAGAAGGCACTCTAAAGACATTTCTGGAGTTCTGTATATATTTATTTATTTATCTCTTTCAGCTAATAGACATGGCTAAATTAGCTTTTATTTTGCTCTCTGACTACTGACAGTAGTCGCAGGATAGTGACGTCATTCTCCCGCTTACTCTACAAATCCCGCCTTCTGCTCTACGATTCGTTAATACGTCTCATAAACCGTCCTCTGATTGGTTAGTACGACTGGCGGGATGTTATATGGACCAATCTTAGCACAGGAGGCGGGATTTATTGCGGCAGGACGTCGTTTGATGACTAAAAAAATATGGGCACTAAACGACTGCCATATTATAATTTAATTATTTTACTGGTGAAGGATTATATGCATCGATGTAAGGTGCTAAATACTAAACCCCTTTTTGGTGGAACACTGAATGCAAACATTGAATACCTCATGTAAAAAGAGGAGGTTTTTGTTTTAAAAGCTTTTGGTTTTTTTTGTGTAAAATGTTGCTTTTTATTTAGATTTTTTTATTTTGTTGTTTGTTCATTAATTCATTTGTCCATTCATTCATACATGTATTTATTTATTTGTGTGCTTGCTCATTTATTTACTAATTTACTTACTAATTTAATTACTTAGTTTGTTTGTTTGTTTTTTGGTACATTATTCTGCATTTGTAACCTCCCCTGTTGTTGATTTCTTTATATTGTTTACGTTGTTGTCTATATGTATCTATATGACATCCTTATTTTGTTGATCTTAAAAATAAAAAAGGACGAATACATACATGGTATAAAACTTATTACTTCTTATTTATTTTATTATTATTTAATACTTTTATTTATTGGTTATGTGCAATACTATTGACGATGGCAAAGGTTTTAGCTTTGCAATTTATCTAATTTTGTAATAAAACATAAGCAGAATATTTTCTGTTTTTTTATCATTTGTAAGCACTGAATGTAAGAAAGCAGGTTATACTTTCAAAGTGATCTTGTCAGTCAATATAACAATATCATTAAAATCAGAAAAAAAGAATGGCAGAACGTGCTTTTCTTCTTCTCCGGATCTTCAGGAAACCTTCTGTTGAACATGTGACTTGTGGAATATTCCAAACATTTGTGTTGAGTGAAACTAAAGTGTATATTTTCCACGTAAACTATAATGGACAACTCTTGGAAAAGGATGTTTCAGGAATGAGGTGTTAAAATGGATTCACACCTTAATACAAAAACAATAAGATTTTGAAGTAGTTTAATGATTACATGTCAAGGTAAAGTGTAGTTATGGTGTTCTGGGACAGGCAGAAATACTGTTTTCTAATTGTGATGTAGGTTTTATTAAGGTTTTATCTGAAACGTGCACAAAGGTTGTCGTCCCGGACACTTCACCTGTGTTTAATACAGATTTTAAAATGTAAAAATCCGTGAGACACAAATGGCACCCGATCATTGAATCACCCAATTTATTTTTATAGACGTAAATCAAATATTTAAGTTCATAAATAGTCATTTGTGGGCAAATCTATAAATACCCCTATACAGGTATGTATACTCGGTGTCATGGAAATGTCTTTGGGTAATGAAGTGTGTTATTTGCCATTTGGATGAGACTCTACTATTAAAACCGACTAAAAAATATATAAAATCATGCATAGAATTCAAAAGCTAAACTAATTTAAACCTGAGCTGGTGCTTAGCCTTTGTAAAAGCTGTTCGTCCTTACAGAGCTTTTATTAACTCAAGCAGGGTGGAAATTAAATCTTGAGACCGCACTGCAATCGGTTTTGTCACATCTGTCACTGCCTTTGTCTTTCCGTCGTATTGCAGGACGCTATGTGTGCTCGATGCCTATCAGCTGGAAAAAGATGCGTCACCTTAGGATTTTACAATGTGAGCGTTTATTGACATTGGAACAAAGTGCTTTGATTCAGAGGATATTGGATTTTCATCGTCACGTTCCATGCAATCTCGTCTACGTGGGTTTTTATGTTTGCAAAAAAAAAAAAAAAAAGCACCAGTGTAGGTAGACGTCTTGCTTTGTAAGACACATGTAGCACATGTTGGGTCCCAATCATTACATCTGATGCAGCTGGTTGGGTATTTGAGGTACTTAAACACCGTGTATGTCCTCAATTAAGATCTGCTGTACTAAACCTACACATTTTATGAGATTTGTAGAAAAAACAGCTTGATACTGTGAAGCAAAGTGTTTATTTGAATCAAGGCCATCCAGTAAGGTGAAATACAGTATAACAACTCACGTTATTCCACAGCCCTGTTGAATACTCGACTCTGATTGGTCAGAACATTCTAATACATTCTAATACTTTATCGTTTCTATAGTAACAACTTACACATGGACGCTCCAAGTTATTCAACAAAGAAAATCATACAATCCTTTATGTGATGATTAGTAACTGACATTTAGGAGGAGATGTTTATTAAACTTTTATGGAAGGAGTCTCCGGTGCGAGCGATGCATTTTTCCAGAAAAGAGAAGTTCTTGATAGCATGACAAGCTGCGTTTTATTTAATTTTTTTTGTCTTATTAACTTCAAGAGAGAGAAAAAAAAGAGAGGCTGGTGAGGGAGCGACTGTTTACAGCTGCGTAAGTGAGAACGTAAGTGAGAACAGGAAAACAGGAAAGTAAAAATTAATTAATTCCTTATTCGTTAATAAGTTATTAATACAAAATTGTAATCATTGGAAAATTGCTGTGGTGTAAGCGGAATAAAACACTTCTGGATGCGCTGTTATAGGAAAATACTCAACTTCAGATTGGCAACAGTAACCTGTCGTTGATTCTTTGCCTATAACAGCACACCCCCAAGTGTTTTATTCCTTACAGAGTGTGTGTGTGTGTGTGTGTGTGTGTGTGTGTGTTACTCCTCGGGGTCGGCGTCGCTCTCGTCACTCAGGGGGAACTCTCTACACATACGCTCTGTGTTGTAGCTCTTCACATGCATGGGACACTCCTGGGATAGAATCGCCTGCGGGAAAAATCGACAAAAATAAGCAAAGCCTGATGGGATAGTATGTGTTGTGTTTGAGTGTGTGTGTGTATGTGTGTGTGTGTGTGTGTGTTACCATCTTCTCCTCCCGAGCAGCAGGATTTTTAAGAAAGAAGCACAGGGGTGCATAAAGAATATTGACCACCCCGATGATCACCATGAGATAGGGGAACCCGATCACGTGTACTATAGCGCCCCCTGTAGATGGACCTATGTCATAATAAAGGTGAAACGTCTCAGTTTGTCCGGCTAAATATTCTGAAAAATACACATTTTTGTGCTATAGTGTGTTTTTTATCTGCTCCACAGAAGTAAAAGAAAAAGAAAATAAAATCAGTACTACACACTAATTAGTTTATGGCACTCTTTAAAGGTGCAATTTGTAATTTAAAAAAAAAATATTTTCTAGACCTGTCATAATCATAGAATTTCAAAGATCCCTTAGAAAAAAAAAGGCATTTACCACAATTTTGTACACGCTAACTCTCATTATTTTGTTCAATTTCCACATCTGTTTACATTTTTCTGGCCCTGAAATTTGCCCTACCCCTTGCTAAAACATTAGCCACTCCACTTTGCACCTTCCTTAAGCCCCAACTCATGTTGCACATGCAGTTTCAGGCATAGTGTTGCAGATAACGTGAAGTCATTGCAGTTCACCTCATAAGCTGCCACTTTAAAGTCTAATATGCCATAACAAATTCGTTCAAGCAGATTACTTTCTTTTAAAGTTAGCGGTAACGTCAAATATAAACATTTACCTATGGCGAATCCCATACAAAGCGCCACATCCGCTATGGCGTACACACTGCCGTACACAGAGGCATGTCTGATATCCACCAGGTAGCCCATTATAGCCATCATGGACGAATCAACCATTCCTACAAAACACAAAATACAAATTCCAGCCATTAGTGGAAATGTAGCAGCGTTCCTGCTCTATCAGGGTTACCAGTGCAGTGCTTACCAATAGCGAATCCTAGTCCCCCGTTAGGGCCAATAAGGCCGTAGATGTCTTTGGCCAAAGGAACCTGTAAGAAATTCAGATTTTACATTTTTCAGAGTGGGTTTAAGAGAAGAATAGGTGCTAGAACTGTTTTAGTATCATTTAGCTCATCACTTCCTGCACACAGAGACAGCTGCTACTTGTGTTTTTATGCACAAATAAATTTAGATCTGGAACCATTAGAAAATGGTTCAATGTCAATTTTAATATTTAAATTAAAAGAAGTTATCTATCATTCTGTGCACTTACTTACAGTAATGCACTGTGAATTTCCAAAGTAGTAATCCTATAATTTCTATTAATAATTTAATAGAAAGTAAAGAAATAATGATTATTCATAACTTTATTCATTATTTATTTGGGGCCCTTAAAAATGGGTCAAAAAAGGTTGAAAACCCCTATTTTAGTGTTTTTCTTCTTTACGTTTACACTGGACCTACGAGGCTAGTGAGGCTAACAGGTAATGGAAGATTATAACTGTAGCTATATCATATTTATCTCCAAGGTATGTACATAAATGTACATACAGTATACTGTACGTATTTCAAACAATTTTGCCTTCACAATGTGCTGAGGAAGAAAGTGATTTGTCTTCAACAAGACTTTATTTTTTTTAGCTCCTTGTCATCCTTTTGTACATTTTTTTTTATAGATAACTGTGTGCGACAGTGTCACAAACCACATCAATAAGTCTGTTTTAGATAATGAACAGCTCAACAAAGCAATTAGTGGTGATTGTGCGATGTGGTTTGCATGGCCCTAAACAGTTAGCTATCATCTGCTCTTAGATGGTCACTAGATTTTTCTGGCTTTTGCCCAGAGACATGTTAGTGAAGCGAGGAGGCGGTGGTACTCACGCAAAGGAGGCTGATGCCAACAACGATCATGCCAATCATGGAGCACAGCCACCTAGTAAGAGTCAGGGTTATGAAAGTCAGTGGATCGTTTAATTTTTTTAAACCTCGATCTCAAACGATTTACATGGCAATAAATCACATCTGAAGTGAAAATATCTTGAATATGGATGAAGTTACTGCAAGATCTGTTTCACTTGATGTCATTTCACATTTCTTGCCATGTTCATTTGACCTAATAATTATAAAAAACCCAAATTACTCTTAATATGAACACCATTAAATGTTATTTATATGTTATTAAATGCACCAGAAAGACACTTTACCTGCCCATTTTGTTGGCCAGCAGGCCAAACAGGTTGGTTCCAATTAAGTAAGACACGCTTGCTGGTAGAAAAGCCACCCCTGCAATATCAGCAGCCTCATCAGTGGATTAAAAAAAAAAAGAAAAAAAAAAAAGGCAGAGCTCATGACGGCAACAGATACAACAGTCAGGGAACACACACTCCGCCGTCTTCTGAATACACTCTCAAACATGTCAGAGCTTTTGATCAGGCGACTGAGCCTCATAGAAAAAGCAATTAAAGTAATACCCTGAGGCATTGACGTCCCATGGAAGAAGTCTGGAGCCACCTCGCCTCTTTGCTTGCCGTCTTTTAGATCAAAGGTAAAGGCAGAGATTTCGGCAGAATTTTGTTGCTTTGAAAGTTAAAATAAAGTCGCAATCCTTCCAAAGCCACCATAAAAGATTGCCTACTTTTTTTGTTATTTGATACACTTCCAGTGCATAGATCCACTTCAGAATGGCCATGTCCTGGGAATTTGGACTTATAAATATGACCAAAAAAGAGTATGCATTCATAAGCATAATCAAAGGGGGAAAGTATCAGACACTACAAATGACCAACCTCAGTACTACAGCTTCGAGGCATCTAAGTAACTAGCTATTTACAGCATTGTGGTTCAATTTTGACCCATTCCTCTTGTCAAACTGTCTTCAATTCCCCAGGGTTACAGGGTGGACACGCAATTTGAAAATCCTCCATAAATTCCAACCGTCCATAGATTCCAACCAGGAGATCGGCTCAGCCATGCAAGGAGTTCTTGAGTTATCATGACTGTATATTTGTGAATGTTTTCTCGTTAAAGTGTCCGTCTTCTTGGTCAGTGAGACTAAATTCTTCTCTAACATGTCCTGATACATTGCTCCATTCATGTTTCCTTCGATGATGTATAAATATACTCAGAACCATATCATGATGCTCCCACCCCCATGCTTCACTGTAGGATTTATGGTGTTCTTGGGATCCTTCTTTCTCCAAACATGATGTGAGCTCTATTTATTTGAGATTATATTGTTCCAAAAGAGATCTGATTTGCCTTTAGATGTGCATCTCTGGGCTTCCTTTTTAGCATAAGGTATAGGAATGGAGACGATTGTGGTGCGGTTCATTGCTTATTGTTCTCTGTGTAACTGGTTGTTCCTGCTGCTTTCAGCTCATCCTGCGACTCTTTTCGACTGACTGCTGGCTTCTCTCTTACATTTCCTTATCATTAATCTGAGAGTGTTTTAGGTTTTATCTAGTTCAACAGTTACATGAATATAAGATCAATTAGAAAACCATGCCAAATGGTAGGACATAGTTTGTATTATGTAAATGTTGTTTACTTTATTTAATCTGTATTATAAAGGAATGAAGCAGGTGGTGGAGTTTCTTACCAAGCTGCCATTTTGGTGAACACATGGTCTGCATCATCCATATAGGGAGAGTGGGCTCCAAAATGGCTACGCCCATGTTGGCAAAGCACAAAGATCCTGCGAACGACCTCACATCATCAATACCACTGTGTCGTGGTTTGGAAAAATTTTATTTTTCTGGAAACAATTCTGAATTTCACATTACAACACACAAGCGATAACCATACACACAGGCATGGCTTTTATCAATTTCTCACATTAGAGCAAAGGTAATTCCCTGATAGATGATAAGTACCACATGCAAACACACACCCGCGCTGATGAGTATGTAAGGGTCTTTCAGCAGAGTTAGCAGTGGTGTGCCCTCAACACTCTGAAAACAGAAAACACGATCCTCATTCGATCTTAGCTCAAAACACAAAATTCCACAATTAAAGGTGCGATAAGTGATATACAACCTGAATATGTATAACTTTTTATAGGCTAACAGCTAAACAGTGGTTCATGATTCATTCATTCATTTATATATATATATATATATATATATATATATATATATATATAAATATTCATATACTATATATCCCAATATACTATATCATCCCAAATATAAAATTATGCATAATCTTTTCTCCAAATACAGTAGATTAGTCAAATTTTTTGCATTAGTTTTGCAGTGAAGATATGAGGCTAAGATAATTTTGCTAACTTAATTTTAACTTCTAAACTTCTTAAAATAAGCCTTATAATGAACATATATAACAACACGCTGTTTAACAAAGGACTATATGTGTAATTGTTTATATGGTGATGTTTTCTGTAAGAAAACAGATGTTTGCTTAAGGAAGGAGTCCTCCAGTGTCAGCGCCAAAGCTATAACTAATTTTTATAACTAATCTTCAGGACATTGGAGTTTACACTTTGCAGCTTCAGGGAAACATGATAAGCTGTAGTTTTTTTTTTGCTGCTATAACGTAAGCGATAACAGGAACTAACTTGAACTATCTAAGCATCACACCATTGCATTGTTCATTATTTTCATATAACAGCAGTGTTTTATTCCTCTTATATCACAGCATTCATCAAAGATTACTTTTTTTTTTTTTTTTAAATGGACCATATGCAAAACAAGTGAGTTCCTGTTATCACTTCTGTTATAGCAGCTATAAACTTTTGTTCTGTTGTGAATAAATGTAGTGAGGAGAGAGGTGAGGTGTCCGTGCTTACCCCGGGAGATATCTTAGAGGGCTGCAGGATACAAAGCTGGAGTGCTTTGTTTTAAAAAAAAAAAAATAAAACATCAACATGCACAAAAACGCAATAATAATCAAAACACGGAAAGAGCAGAATTTTAAACATTTCACCTCACCTCCATCAAACAGAGCGAGAAAGGCCAGGATGAGGAACGGAGAACTTTTACCGACAAACTCGTACATGACACTGCCGAAAGGAGCACCAACTGCAAAACACACACACACACACACACACACACACACACACACACACACACACACTTCAGCCCAACTAATAGCTGAACCTCTTGCTGTATTAATTAGTGATTATTATGATCAACTTCTAATAGTCCGAGCACTCACTGAGTACACCCATGGCGAGTCCTCCTAGTGCTATCCCCATGGCAGTCCCTCTCTCATTATCATCAGTGTACACACTGGCCAGCATGCCCAGTCCTACACACACACACACACACACACACACACACACACACACACACAATGACATAATGACACAATGATATGCGTACAACACAATCAGTAACATATCTGAACCATTCAGTAATCACTACAATGCTAACCTGCCAGTAACAAGCAATCTGCAATAACGGTTTTTATGAACTATATCATTACTATTATTTGTTATATATCACAATTTTTATTTGTTTATTTGTTTATCTGTTTAATGCATCCTGAACTGCATCCAGCTGCTATTTCAAATAACAACCGAGCCTACCATTTCCACTTGAGGTGCAATATTTATATATTAGGTGCAATATTTGTATATTAAGATGGTAATTGTGTGGTGTTGTCTGAGATGTGTGTGTTGAATGTATTGTGTTGTGACCAAACAGCAAAAAATGATTCTGATTCTGATCCTGATTCTGATCTACTTTGGCTCCTGATACACTCGGATGACATTGTGTAACCTTTGAATACACACACTTGTGAGGCGTGTGTTCCTGTAGCTAAATAATGCTATCCCTACATCTACACCTGATTCTAATGTAATTTTAGTAAGCAATATTAATAATTAATATTAATATTAATATGATTATTAATAGTAATAGTAGTCTATGTTAAAATAAATCAACAGGGACCAACCAGATGTCTACACAAGGCCAAATTAGTCACATAGTCCAATGAGAATGGGGACATTTGATCACCATGAAGGAATAAATACATGCCGCCCCCTCAACACACACACACACACACACACACAGGCTGTACCTGCAACAGAGGAGAAGGAGGAGCCGATGCCCTGGAGGGAACGAGCAAAAAAGAGCAAGGTGTACGTCTCTGAGAAAGCAAACACTGCACGGCAGTCAAACACACACACACACACACATACACACACACACACACACACACACACAAAACCTAATTATATTAGATCAAAGCAAACCAGATGACATTAAAACACATCCTCACACACCCACAAACCACATTCTTCATTTATTCTAATAAACAAAAGTGTTAAATAATGAAATTAACAGATAATTATTGCCTCCCTTCCTAAAATTAATCTTGGATATAAAATGAACAGTGCATGTTCATTGTAAAGCATGGTATTTCAAGCATAAAACATATGGCTATCTTGTATTTTTTTTTAAAAATGTTATGCTATTTTTCTGCAAATCATTTAACATACATTTAATACATTTAATATATGGAGAAGTTCCCCTGGAGAGAACTAACAGCACTGAGCTTCCTTCTGTAATGTCAAACGAGGTTGGAGACACGTGTAGAGGATCTTGTACAGTTCTCCATGCAGAACATTTTAAGCTCCTTTATATTCTTAAGTTTGTGCATGTGGACAGTTTTCACTATTTGAACTAGGATTCAAATGAAGACACCGAGGTGCCTTATTGGAAAACAGTGATTTTGTGTCCTGCAAACATTTCTCTGTGGATTTGGATGGATCTTTGGAGACATTATCTTAACGCCATGGCAGACGCAACCAGGATTTGGGCTAAGATATCCCGGTACTGAACATGATAACACTTCATAATGTAATGCATGAGGCATTTGTGAGCTCATGTATGTAGCAGAGGGCAGATAGCACTTTCCTCCGGGTGTGTAATGCTTGACTGGGACGCAGCCATTCAAAAAGATATGGTTGTTTTTTGTTTTTTTTTTACCTTTTTTTTCTTCCTAATTTAGTCTTGGACAGTTCCTACCCACCAGCCAGCTCTCACCTATTATACGAAAGCTACCAACCTGGGAGGGTGAAGGCTAGCACATGCTTCATCTGAGGGGACGTTTGGAGGGAAAATATATATAAAAATATATAAAAATGTTCAACTTTGGACAAATAACCATTTAGCACAATAGATAATATTAATTCTTGTTTCTATGAGGCTTGGTTTCACTCTCAGAAAGAGCTTCTTTTGTTTTAAGTAAAGGCAAGTAGATTGGGCGTCATTTAAGTTGGATACATATTAATTTATTCATAAATCATTTGCAGGAGCAAAAACAAGAAATCTGGTGTTCACGAAAATGCAGTTATTTTGGTGAAACATTCATATCCTATGAGAGCTCCTGAGTTTGCGTATAAAGAAACTCACTAATGTGAACCACAATTGGTCAACTTTAAATCATATATTTTTTGTCCACGAGTTAATCAGTGTTACGGAAACTTCTGTAATTGTGGCAGGAAATTTTTTAGTTTAGTTTGACATATGAAAACATTGACACACAACTTTGCTAAAAGAAAAATTAAATCTTTGTCCTATACAGTCATTTTTGCCACTCCTTTTCAAGGGTGCCAATAATTCTGGAGTTGAGTGGAAAGGATTTTTAAAATACAAAAATATATATATATGTATGTATGTATGTATGTATGTATGTATTTGCTTTATTTAGTTATGGTTATCAAATATGGTGAAGGTTTTACACTATCATGACGTGGCTTGTTACTGTATGTACATGTTTGATGTTCATGCATGTAATTGTTACGTTTTGCTTACTTATCGTGGAGACAAACATGATGATAAACCCAGCAAACATGGGTATATGGTACCCGATCCTGAAAAAGAAAGAAGCACAAATCAGCTCACTGAAGGGTGTACGTGTTTTGTATCATTGCATTTATTAGGCTTTTTATAATAGCTGGTTTTCAAAATGAACAGTATTTTTTTTTTCTTACAAAGCAAGTGATGTTTGTATTTCATTCGTGATAAATGGATTCAGTCATTTGTATTTATTTGATTTAACCTGAATTCCTAATGCCCTGGTAAAAGAGTTCCTTTATATTAAGAGTACCTTTACCATCTACCAAAATAACCATTAGGGAGCTCTTTCATCCAGAACAAACTGCTTTCATTTTCAGTTAATTAACTGGAGAAATCTTAAAACAGAGGGTTTCCCTTTCAGAAAAGGTTCCAAGAACCCCTTTTGAAAGCAAGACTCATCGAGTGTCCAAAGAACCCTGGAGGGAACATTTTTTGCTTTGGATTGAGCAAACTCAAGAGGAATCTCCTGAAGAATATCAGAGTAACTCTGAAAGTCTGAAAGGGGAAGCAATCTTCCAGATCGTGGAATTACAGAAGGAAGAATACATAAATACATAAGCACTGTTAGATTACCAGAGGAACTCGGTTCAAAGGGAGTAAAGATCCCTCAGATATGATGAGGATTGATGTTGGCAGTCTATCAGAAAGCAGACAGAGAAAATAATATTCTTCTTAGTTAATGTCCTATAAACTCCATCAAGTTTCCGCACCATCACTTCCTTCTCCCCTCCCTACTATTCAAGCCTCTTCATCAGAAGCAACGCAGATCTCCAGCCTAAGTTCTCAGAGTTCTCCTCATTCCACAATCACACGCCATGCCATTTTTAAGAATTGATTCGACGTTCATACAGGGATTAGCAATCGCGCCACTGCATAACTACGCACCTGTTGGTAAGCGGACCCACGAACGGGTTGACCAGAAGCTGCACTATAGCTTTGGACGCAAACAGGAGGCCAACTCTCACGTTCTCGTCCTCCAGAAACTTCTTGTCGTCCTTACAGTCGCCTGAGTCAGAGGTGCTAGCATTCCCATTGGAGATTGGGGTAACAGTTGAGTGACTGAGGTTATCCTGGGTCACGGTGTTGGCGTAGGTCACGTTATCATAGAGAGAGAAGATGGAGGAGAAGGTGGGCTGATCCATGGTGGGAGGAGACAGAGAGGAAGAGGAAGAGGAGGAGGTGGAAAGCTCACTCGGTTGATGCTCGATGGCATACAGGAATGTAGGGATGATGGGAACTGGAGAGAACGAGAAAGGAGATGATCAAGAAAGTGTGTAAATGCTGGTAATGTTGTAAATTCAGTACATGAGATTAGTGTTACTCTCTTACAGGAAAAAAAAAACAAAAAACAATGTTATACAATTTTTCCCTTATCCTGAATGTAGTTGATTTACTTTTCTAGTTTTGCAATGGAGCTAACAAGTACAGGAAGTCGATTTCCCCCACAGGGATTAAGAACACAGTGCAACTTAAGTAATCTTACAGTGCAATACTGTAATCTATTGTATAATTTATATTACTGTATAATATTGTGTACTATAATCTATACTAGACTTTTTCTTCCTTACTGGAATTTGGTATTTTCCATCCACATTGCCCTCATCTCCAAAGTTTGAAGTTTACCGAATAGCTGAAAGTGATGTAGATTATAATATAGAGTGTATGTGCTAGAGATGTAACTGAATATGAACACAATTGTTTGTTTTTGTTTGTTTTTTTAAAGCTTGCTAGAAGGGTTTGCAGGACATCTAAACCAACTGAGGCCAATTTTGAACTTGAATGAAGTAGCTGAGGTTGAGGAAGTGTAGAAGGTCACGAGGTGAATAAAGTTATGTTCTGCAAATCACAGTTTGTTGTTATGATTTGCAAATGAAAATGACTTTTTTTTTTTTTTCAGGGTTGCTGGGGCATAGTGGGAGGGTTCGCATTAAAAAAAAAATCTTCTAGTCCAGACTGTACTCACTTCTGGTTTAAATCAGAATACAGATATACTGTAGCACTAAACAGATCCAGAAAATGGCATGACCTTAGAAACCTTTTATGTGGACGTACACTCTTAGTAAACTGTGTTCTCCAACGTTTTTTCCAAATAGTTAAGGGTTCTTAGTTTAGATTTCCAACTGAGTTATTCTCTGGAATAACGTTCTCCAAAAAGAAACCACTTGTAGTGTTCTATATGCCACCATTAAGGGTCCTAGTTTTTTTTTTTTTGTAAGAGTTTGTAAAGTCTCATGCCTATTTCACAAAATAGATTCTTTAGAATGAATTTAGTTAGCTGAAAAATATTGGTTTAAATAAGTGTATGAAGATTCGAGGTGGCACGGTCTTGCAGCAGGTAGAGTTGCTGCCTCACAGCTTCAGGGTTTCTGGTTCAGTCCTGAGCTTGAGCTACTCCTGTGTGGGGTTTTGCATGCTCTCCCCGTGTGCATGTGGGTTTCCTCCAGGTTGTCTGGTTTTCTCCTCACTCGTATAAACAGGCCAGTAGGTAGAGTGTCTATGATAAATTTCCCCTTTGTGTGAATAGTGCCTCGCAATGGACTGGGATCTTATCCAGGGTGTATTCCTGCCTCACTTGCAGTGTTCCTGGGATAGATCTCGGATCCACCGTGACCCTGACCAGGATAAAGTGGTTACACAAGCCTTGTAGCTCCAGTGCATAACTAAAGAAGTAAACTGCAGGCACCAAACGTGTCTTGAGTAAGGGGTAAGTGGAAATGGTGTAAGTTTGATTGTTTTTCTCAAAAGGTTCCACTTCATTTCACACCTGAGGAAAATCTGTTGCAACGTGGCATGTGAGTCAGTGTGTTCAAGATGCTAAATTAGCATGAGCGTTAACATGTGTAGGGCTACTGACTCACCCACGACAGTCAGCAACATGTTATCCAGTAGCAGAGCCACACACACGACCACCAGCACGAGGCACCGTGAGCCTCTGCTCTTCCTGATCCACTCCATAGGATTCAACACAGCCATCGCCAAACCTGGTCACTGCACACACACACACACACACACACACACACACACACACACACACACATTTGTGCATTGTAAATGGCTTTCCATGTGTTTGAGGACGCATTCATTTGGTGTAATTTCAAAAGACTTGGTCCCATTCTGACACATCAGAAATACACACTTTGCACCATGGCAGGTCGTAGTGTTTTATTACATGCTTTGTTCATGTGCAGAAGTTTACGTACTCAAACAAACGTGTCTGTGAAAAACTGGAAAAAAAATGAGTGTGTGAAAACACTTACCTATTTGAAAGTGAGACACACAGCACTGGGGCTCTGCACATTGTGATTAGCAAGCGATTATCTTGTAGCGTACCTTGCTGAAAATTGCATAATGTGCTAATAATCATAATAGGAGAAAGCCTTGGAGGATAGTTGGGTTAATTTAGCGTATAAGGTGTGCTCAGATAATTAAATTCACTTTCACAGATTTCAGTTTTCTAAATGTTAGAAATGGCTTACTGTCATTTGTTACTTACATTTGTAATACTATATGGTGATACTATAACATACACATGTGTGTCAGTGCAGTATGTTGCAATATAAAATATTTGTGTAATATCTGTGAAAAAAGCCAAAAAGGTGATGACCCACTTGGACCCACTTGGTTGATCATTACAACTTTGGAAGCTGTAACCATTTCACTTCCTCTACAGCATGCTGTCAATAGCAGAATAACTTTCACAACAAGCAAAGCCTTCAGAAACAACATTATCAGTATGGTCTTTATCAAGTACACATAAGACTTCTCATATTAGTCCAATTACTTTAGTCAAATTATTATGAGGATTAATTATTATCATTAGGAGTGATTCCATACTTTAGTACTCCCTGAGTGCACATGATGACATCATGAGTGATAAAACCTCCTTGAACTTCTCAGGGAATGTTTTGACATAAGGAATTCCACACCCAACAATGTCTTGAGAAGGACTGGCATTATGACGCCATAAAACATTTTACACACTAGGACGTCTCATGAAGTATCACACATTATGACATCAACGGCTTGAAGAAACGGCGCGTTTTATGATATCACAAGTGACTGGATACACGGGAACGCTCTGAGGAGCACTGCACATAACGACAACGTGAGTGCTTCCACACAAAGAATGTTCTGATGAAGACCGCGCAATATGACAAAATAAGAGATTACACATATTAGGATGTCCCGAGGAGTGTCGCTTATTATGACCTCTTGAATGGATCCACATGCTAGAACATAGAGGAACGTCATGAATTATGACATCATGAGCGATCCGTACCCTGGATCTTTCTGAGGGACGTTGTGTATCACCATTATCTCATGATCTTTTATTGTGCATTAATTGTGCGTTCTGTGATCGCGCACACTATCACCCACTTGTCAGGGAACATTGTGAATCATGACGTCACACGAGTCACAGTATGACATCACAGGTGACTCCACACACTAGGAAGTCACAGGTTACATTTTGTATTATAACAGCATGATGCCGTGTATTATGGCATCACGTGCAATACCACATGCTAGAACGTTCTGAGGAACAGAAGAGCACACAAGCCCATCAGCTGTCTCATGTGAAGCACAATCCTGACATCATGTGTGAAAGATCGGTGACCAATGCGAGCTGAGCTGAACTGTTTTCCGTCATGTTGTTTAGATATGAAGTCACGTCTGCAAGATGCCAGGTTCCAAAATTTGCGATCACTGGTCAAGTGGTTTATTCTGGATAAATCTTGTAGTGTGGGAGGTTTGATGGCTGAAGTATGGTCCAGGATCAAAATCTGTGAAATGTATCTTTATCTCTGTCACGGTTTCAACATCGGTTCAACATCGGTTTGTTTCCTAAACCCTGTGTTTCAATTAGGCTATATTATCTTAATAAAAAAAAACATCCTGCTTATGGTGATTTATTTGCCTTCATAATAGCTGTTAATGCATGAACAATAATTAGCATGAAATACTGACTAGGAGGAAACACCCATGTAACACAGCCCAGGACGTCTCTCCTGACACTCACCGTTAACATCTTTAACCACCCTTGGTTTGGCCCTTGAGCAAGACCGTTAACCCCCTAACTAAAGAAATGGTACATTCTGTGAGCGTCTGCTCGGCTTCAGCTTGACAGCAATATGAAATTAAACTAAAGCTGATCTTAATTACCTTACTCATGTCTCTCATCACACTCCAGCTTCCACACACACACACACACACACATACACACACATACACACACTCAGGTAAACAGTGATAAGATGATCTTTAAGTTGTCTAATCAGCATCCATTCACAAAGACCAGAAACGGTGCAAGGGCGGCAAGTTCGACTTTAATTACGTCCTGATTCTGACGCCACAGTCAGCAAACACTCCTCACACTCCTCACACTCATCACGAAGGAACAGTGTGTTCACAAAACAACCCAACTGTTAATCTTAATTAAAGCATGATTAACAAAGTACAATTTCAGTTTGCTAATTGTAATTGCTAATTTGCTGATCACATTGGCTAGGTTAATCATGTGATGTCTGTAAAATCCAGATTCCTGTGTATGGAAGTTTATATTGTCTGCTTTAAACCGGGACTAGATCCGAGATAAAATAAATAATTAAAATAAATGAGTAGAGCGCATGGTCCACGTAACAAATGAGATATGTTAGCCTATGACTGTTTTATTATATTGAAATTGAAATTGATATTACCTGTAACACTTCACTTTTTTTTAACGAAATTTAACAATCGCAGTAGAAATTAAGTTTATTATTGTATCATTCTTTAAAATAAGAAAGAGATGGTCAGATTCATTTTCCTGCCATTTCTCCCCAACTGATGTCTCTAACATCATGCAAAAGAAAAAGAAATATTAACAAAAGAAAGAAAGTCTAAGACAAAAAACTTTCAAATTCCTAGGCATACATTTATCAAAATTAATAACAGCAATTAATTCATTATTAATTCATTACTAATTAATATTATGTCATGGATATTATGTAGTGGAAATATAAGATCATAAAAATAATACTAAAACTGGTCTTACCTTCTGTTGCATTGCCCCTCACTGTGTGTGTGTGTGTGTGTGTGTGTCCAGGACAGGTGAGCTGTGTGCCAGGTCACTTATTGTTTGGTTCATTTTAAGAGACAGCCCTTACACAGAGACCTTATTAGGACAACACCCACCCACCCACCCACTCACACACACACACACACACACACACACACACACACGTACACTGCGTCAGAGCGAGGGTAATTGCCAGCATCTGTTGGTCTTTATTGGGTAGGTGAATGACCTGAGGGCTTCTGTTGGCCACGGTTTATCTTTTCTATCACATTCAGCCTCCCACAGACACACAGACACAGAAACACACACACATACACACGCCAAACAGCTGCTTCTCCAGTGTGCAGTTTGCTGTGTGTGAGTTTCATATGCTGGAGTGGAAAATGTTCGTTTGTGGTACACTGATAAAATAAGTAAGTAAGTTAGATAGATAGAGAACTCTAAATACTTATATACATATATGCATATATATATATATATATATATATTTATGTGTGTGTGTGTGTGTGTGTGTGTGTGTGTGTGTGTGTGTATATATATATATATATACAGTCAGGTCCATAAATATTGGGACATCGACACAATTCTAACATTTTTGGCTCTATACA
>CM074981.1:25493001-25509186 GCA_037576825.1 Pangasius krempfi | reverse complement strand
GTCCGTAAGAAGTGTCCAACCAGTGTGAATCATCTTTGGGCTCCTCCAGGAGGCTTGGAGTAATATATCAAGTCAATATTTGAATAAACTGACTGCTCGGATGCCTGGTGTTGTCCCTTATTATCAATGCAACATGGTCACTAACTAAAGAGGATTTATGCTGATATTGCCCAAAAACCCTATTTGGTTCAGGCGTTTCCAAACTTTTGGAGGGCAGTGTAGATATATATATATATATATGGTGATGTACTATCTGATGGTTTTTTTTGCATGCAACAGCCTCTGGCTTTAAAGACTTTCTTTCTACATCCGTCACCTGCTTGGTGCTCAGTTTCCACTTACCTCCCCACTCACTCACTCACACACACACACACACACACACACACACACACTTAGCTCTTTGACAGCAGACACCAAAACCCTTCACATGGTTGATCATATTAGCAGGACAGTGCAAAGCAAAAACGAACGCCAATAATGGGAGGCCGTCATGTCTTCCAGCTCCTGTTAAGCCTCGTCTGTCTTTGAAGTCAGTCTCTCTCGGCCATCCTGTTTGAACAGGCAGGATAATTACAGCTCTCCCGAGGCTACTGTGGGTTGGAAATCCCACATTTAATGCAGGTTTGATCAGGAAACTCGGCCTTGAACGGAAATGCTTTTCATCTCCCCATTCAATGACCTGCTCGGGCCATTTAAAAGCAACATTAGCAGCCCTTGTAGATCAGTAAAGTCTAATCTTCTGGTAATTAACCGGCGGTTTAAAAAAGCTGTGAAGAAGCCGGCTCAAGCTGAGGGAGCAGGTAAATCACCTGTTCCGGTGCAGGAAAGCGGCTCCCATCCGGGGCCTACTGATGCGGTTAATACACAGGCCTCGTTCAAAGAACTCCAATAGTTTTGATGACATACACTTTTGTCTGAAGGTGTAACGTGTAAAAGAGCTTTTCATCTCTAGCTTACAGGTAGTAATTGGCCTTAATTACTGCTCTAATGCCAGGCCTGTTATATAAACGATCCTGTTTTGACGTGTGTTCACAGTGCTGGCTGATGCAGAAGAGACACGGACTTCTTTAACACATCTGGGAAGTTTATTTTTTCGCTCCACTGAAAAACCCAGAACCACGTTCAGTGCGACCCTTCATTCGCCATGAGGACTCTTGCTGTTTTTGTGCTGTGCCTCACCTCAGCTGTTCTCTGCTTGGACTCCAATGAGATTCGCTCCTCCAGAGAGATGATTACGGACCCCGAGCCGGTAAGAGCGCAACCTCATCCTCATCCTCATCCTCCTCTTCCTTATTCTCATTCTCCTCATCCTCACACACTGACTCCATATCCAAAAAGAACACACTGCTGATTGTACTTTAATGAGCAGTGAAGATCTTCATTTTAACATTGTTAGAGTTCGTTCAGCACTGTGATTAATGTTCATTCATTAAATAAATGCAAAAAAAAAAAGTGCAATAATTTGGAAAATATGACAAAAAATATCTTGAAGACTTTTCTTTATTATAGTTTAAAACATATCACATCATTAATGAAGCTGATCTGAGCTGTAAAGTATTATATAAACTTATAAGTAAATGATAAATTATTATCAACAGTTTCTTGCAAGTCTTATATTTTATACAGTTAAATGCACAAGTTTGCATACATTTACTTTAAAATAACAAATAAATCAGGGAGCGATTTCACCGATTATGACAAAGCACAATTAGAAAGTAACACAAAATGGTGGATATTAAGATATAAATAGTAAAAAAGTCAACATGATATTTCTGATTATTATGTGCACATTTATTCCACTTGCGTCTAAAGATGTTTTCAGCTCTCTAAAGTTTCAGCTCTTCTGCGTCTAAAGATGTTTCTGCTGGTGATTTCTTGTATCTGTTTTTCCTCCATTTCTGAATGATAGTTTTCGCAGTTGGTAACCGTTCTCCCTAAACACTGCAATATCGTCTCATCGCCTGCTTCAGCTCTAATATTTTTCGGCTTGTGATCGTTGTTTTCCTGATTCTGATTCCCACTGCTTGACAAGCAGTGTTGCTTGCCTTTTTATCTTCATTCATTTCACTCTTACTTCTCTGTTGTCTCATAAAGCTCTTTACAAGAAATAAAAATTACACAATAAATGTGAAATATGGTTCTACTGATGTTCTTTGACTTTGGACAGACAGTGATGGTGTCAGAGAAGGTTACGGTAAACGTGAGCGTTCATAACAACGTGCGACAACGACACCAAAACCCCGAATGCACGAATCAGCAGGTAGGTACAGAAAATCGCTAATAACTGGATCACTTCACACACTGCCTGCTGTCTCTGGAGAGGGTGAACTTACACTGATCACATTCTTTAATCTCTTCCCTGAATCCAGGAAAATGGATGCCAGGGCTCAAAGAAGAGACCAGGTCATAAAAGGACTGAAAAAGGTAAAAGCTCAGATACACGTTTCTTTACAGCTCTTGTTGAAAATAAACTCATAGACCGTAAATGTAACCATCTCACAACTTATCAAAGTCCTCATTTGGTTTTTGAAGTTTTTGAATGTATAGCCACTATATAATCACAGGAGGTAGAAGAGATTTAGTAGCATATAGCTACAGTCACTTTAAAAATCAGTGCTTTACAATTTTTTTTAGTTCTCTTGCTGCCGGCAGTGAAACCACACACAGACCTGCTCTAGTTCACACAATCTACTCTGAAACAACATATGAGTTGCCTTTTAAAGAACTCTGTTTTAGCTGGAGGTTTAGCTCATTTCAGGGTGATGCAAATTCATTGTATTGGTAATCTTCAAATTACAGTTTGTTTGTTCTTGAGAGATCTTTTAGACTATGTGATACAGAACTACAGACCAGTTTAAACATTACAAACTGCACCTTTAAATCCGACAGCCACGTAATAAACTCCACGTAATAAGAGCTGGAGCAAGCTGTAATTCTAGCCGGAATCAGTTCTACAAAGATATCCATAAAGCTGACAAATCTGAAAATGGACCAAAGCACTGATTTAACCCTCCCCTGGATTGTCCTGGAAAAAGTCTACTTTTTATTTCAAACGTTACTCACCTCTTTGGGCAAAATAAAAAAAAACAAAAAAAACAATACAAGTTTGATGATATGGTTGTCTGAAAATTCAAGCGCACAGATGCAGCAGCTTTGTTCTCCCTGAAACAATGTTATTTATTCGTTTTTTTTTTAAATCTTCTTAGTAGTCAGCATAAACATTCAGTATGTACAAGCAAACATTTTACATAACCAGCAGTTTTTAAGCCTTGTGCATAAATCTAGTTCTGCTTTTATCACATACAGTATTATATCATTGCTATTACATACATATTATCTATTCGTGTAAGTATGGAACATTCAAACATGATTTTATTGTACTGGTATGATGACAATAAAGAAATTTCATTCCCAGTGGTTAAGGACATATCACAAACATCAGTGGGTAGCGTTGCTGCCTCACAGCTCCAGGGAACCGAGTTTCCGTGTGTGTCCATGTGGGTTTCCTCCGGGTTTTCTGCTTTCCTCCGGGTTTTCCGGTTATCTTGACACCTCCCAAAAACATATCAGTAGGCAGACTGGCTAAAATAAATGGCCCGTGTGTGTGAATGTGTGTGTGAATACTGCCTTGTGTTTGTCCGGAGTCCCACTCACACCCAGTGTTCCCCGGATAGGCCCCGGATCCACCGCGACCCTAACCAGGATAAAGTTCTAACATGTAGATCACGATACAGATACAGAACTAAATTTATAAAGCAATAAGCAATCACAAGGCTCGACGTAAAGTGGAGTGCTTGAAGCCCCTTTACACGTGATAATATCACTTTATAAAACGGTGACAAAAACAGTGTGATGAAATCCAGTGTTTGAGCAATTATTCAACTTATTATTAATAATATTCTCAATTAAACAATTCTCCTGCCACACAATGTAGTCCATTAAGACCTATTAAGTCCATTTGGTTGCTAAGCAACGCAACGACTAAAGATTACGGCATTCTGTAGCTCAAACAATGACTTGTTGCTCCCTTCGGAGGTCCTGTCGGAAATATCGTAGTTACGAGGTTACCAATACAGTGTAACCATAATTGCAGGTGGTATTTGGTGGGCGTGTTTGGGGGTGTACCAATTTAAAAAAAAAAAAAAAAAAGTAATGGCAGCCCACAATATGCTTGTGACTTTTGCAAAAGACAGTAAGATTTGAGTGATAAATCTGATTGTTAACTGTTTAGTTCTTTATTTTCTTTGAGGAAGGCAAAAATAAATTTCTTGTCATTGATAATACAAAAACAAATGTTCAAAATGCACTTTGAATACACACCACGTTGTGATCGAGACTTGTGAACTCGTACGCACGAACTTCTGAAGAGAACTTGAAGGCAACACGAAGTTAAGTGTAACGGTCATTTCCCGTTTAAAAACCCGGCGCATTAATACACACTTCAGCTGCTGTGATGCGGTCAGGTCACAGGCGTGCGTGTATCAGGGATTTTCTTCTTTTTTTTTGTTGTTTACAGCGAGGTTTAGCCAGTCATATTTGAGAAGTTGTCCGTTTTGTATTAACAAATGTGACTCATTTCCAGCCACAGGGGCCAAGAGACGGAAGTGTGTGCGGTCACGTGACTGCGGCGAGGGCTGGTGCTGCCTTCAATACCCCGGCGGACGACGGTGCCAGAGGGTTCTTCAGGAAGGGGAGATGTGTCTTTTAGGAGGGCGACCCAAACCCACATCCCGCAGACGTTTGGCCCGCTGCGGCTGCACTGCGGGTCTGAACTGCCTCCCGAAGCCTGGTAGCCTGAAGGGACAAGGAGAGTGCAGCGTTGACGAAAAGCAGTGAGACATATATATATATATATATATGTATAAGCAGTGTGTATTCTTCTTTACTGGCCAAGATATCCCACAATCCTTTGCGGCATACCGTTTTAGTCTGGTGACAAAAACACAAAAACAAAACAAAACAAAACATGTTGTGTGGCTAGCAACAGACAGTTTGTTTCCTCCTCATAAATCCCTAGCACTTATTATATAATTCTTTTCCATCCATGCTGAAAAAACCCCCAATAGAAACCATCACAGAAATTCTAATAGTTTCCATTACAGATACCATTAAAACCATTACCATTACTGGTCCTTATTGGGATCCACTAGACATAACATGCCCCCAATAGAAGGCAATAAATTACCAGTAGAGACCCACAGGGACCATTAGACTTTCCATTAAAACCATTACAAATTCTGTGAGGGTTTCTATTGTTTTTTTTCTAGCAGTGTTGTGTGTTGTAGGCTAGCATACGCTAATAAGTAATAAATATGTTTTTATATATAATACTTACAATAGTCCTGATCCTGAGAAGGTATTAGCTGTTAAACATCTGTATTTATATTTCACTAAATTTACACAGAACACGAGGTGAATATTTCTACCTGTATTCACTCTGATATTCGTCATTTAGCTTAGCAGTACCTACTATATACACCACTAAAATGTTTTCAATTGAATTAACCTACTTAATTAGAGGAATACATCAGTATTTGCTTATTTAAAAAAAAAAAAAAAAAAAGGAAAAGAAAAGAAAAAAGAAAAACCTGTTGAGTCAATAGATTAGAGCTAGAAAGCAAGGTAGACACCTGCGTTCCATTTCAGACACACCTGTCTGGGGTTGAACAGGTTTCCCCCCACTCTGGCACATGAATGTGTAAAGTTTGAATGTAAGCTGATAGGCTAAGACATGCTTGGTGCCCAGATTTTGCTTTAATTTAGTTCGCATTGTGCAAACTGTGTGTCTGAATCACGGCGTTCGCCTCAGACCTCGCCACACTCATCTGCTGAGTTGTTAAACTTTCAGACAGGCTTGAGAAAGTGGTTCGTGACTCTCTCAGACACACTGCGAGCTATGAAAATGGAGGGGAAAGGATTTCGCAGAGCTAAAACCAGTCGTGGCTTCATCGTCTAGACGAATCACGTTCTTCCTCGGCACGCTGTGGACGTGAAGTGGATGGAAGTGATTCAGATTACGAAAGAGCTTCAGTGTAAATTAAATGTTGACGTAATTCGTGAATAATTATACAGTGGTGCTACTGAATTCTCCGTTCCGATTGGTCAGAAGATGTAGATTCATTTTCTATAGCAGCGGCAAATCACAGGTTTATATTAACACGCTCGTTTTAATACATTATCATATCTTAAACATAATCTAATGCTATTAATTTAAAACAGACTGAAAAAAAAAACCGTGTGGTTATTTAGCAAAAAGAAAATGTGTAATGTTTGATATGATGAAGTTTTCTGTAAGGAGTCTCCAGTGTCAGCGCTTTGTAACAGCCAGAGCTAAGGTTGTAAGTTTTCAGACACTGGAAAGTCTTCTTCACTAACTTTTGTCAACGTTCCACGACATTAAATGTAACTATAAATGGATAAAAAAAATACAATGTGTCGTTCTGTAATAAATTAAAATTTTCAGTTGTATCCGTTGGCAAATTGCTGTGGTATAAGAGGAATAAAACACTCCAGGACACGCTGTTACAGGAAAATAAATCACTCTGGGGTCCACTTCATCACATCACGCTGTGGTTGATTGTTTTCCTAAAACAGCAAGTGTCTTAGAAGTGATTACACAGACATGCAGTTTGCACAGTGCTATACCTATAAGCGGCTAGCTATAAGCAGGTTATTAACTCAATTAGCCTTGTAGCTCCAGCACCCAAAACTATAAAAACAAACTATAGACACTTCCCAATGAAAAAAAAAAAAAGTCTTATCATCTTGACCAGTTTTGAGCTAAAGTGGACAAGATGTACATTTTAGTTCATGGCCGATCTGTTCTTTTAAGCTAAGCTATTATTATTTTTAAAAGCCATGCTAGTCTTCACCAATTTTGTGACGTTAAATGAATTGTTAAGAAAAAAATGTATTTACACAATCAGCCAGATGCTTCTTCATTTTTAATGAATCAAGAAATAATAAACTTGTGTCCACTAAAGAAACAAAAAAAAAAAAAGAAAGAAAAAAGAAACCGTCTCGGCTGATCGAGTGTAAAAGTTCACTAAACCATTCATTTAATCCTCATGTATGTGAAATCGTGTTTACTTGCTGTTTTTAAGCTATTATATATTATTATTAAGATTATATAGATTTACATTTTTGAATGTAGGATGTGTTTCTTCGGCACTTGTGTTGGATTAGAGCGCTCTCTGATGGATATTTATAGCACTTACACACTCTTTTCTCTCTATTCTTGCTTTAGTAGCTTTGAATTGATTTTTTTTTTAAAGGATTGAAGAATTGAGTCATGATTCGAGCACTTGTTTTAGAGTGAAATATGTTGGATTTGAGCTTTTTTTTCTTTTAAATTCCAATCAGTTATGTTTCCGCCACTTTCTAACTCTTGTATTGTGTGTATTATCTATGATGTTATGATTAGTGTTAAAAATAAAAACATGATGTTCAATTATTCTTTAGTCTTTGTGTAGTGATCAAATGATTTTTTAAAAAAACTTTTGTCACCATCTATTGATAACAATGCAGAACTGCGTTCAGTCCCCAGGAGGAGGAGGAAGAGGAGGACACACCCAAACTGACACACACGCAGTGGAAAAAAAACCCACAAACCTTTTTCAGCTTTCTTCTAAAAGCAGCTACATTACAGAGATACAGATAATAGATCTGCACAGTGTCTTTTTGTTGTTAAGTCAGGAACTTTCTGTCCAGTCTCAGATTGCAGATGCAGATCTTCTTACCCCAGTAAACCCCGGGTCACTAAACTAGCACACAGTGCTCGCTAAGGGCTAGGGTTACTCTTTACGCTTCCCAGCTGTCCACTAGGATGCATTAGACAGTGTTAAACACGAACCAGTAGCACGCCGCCCGTTGGAGAAATGAGACACCTGCGGCTGAAAGTATCAGGGCTGATTTAGTCTCAGGAGAAACTTGAGCTTGGTTTCATTCAGCTGCTGTGTGGAACGACCCGGACACACCTGTTCAACTCCACCACCTCACACCAACTACAGCGGGTGCGAGTTACAGCATTAAGTAAGGAACGACACACATGGGGTGCGCTTTTATAAGAATATAAATACCACCCAGACCCTGAGCGTTTTCTTGTAACCAGCACAGCCTCTTCTTATACAACAATTTGCCAATGAATATATGAATACATTTATGTATAGTTGCATTTTACATCTGCGAAACAAGTTAGTTCCTGTTATCGCTTACGTTACCGCAGGTATGAAGTCGTTCCCTTACCAGCCAATCGCTTTCATTCTCCAAGTTTATGAGACAAAAAAAAAAATTAATAAAAAACAGTAATTTATACCACAATGACCCTGACCATGTGGCTTATTCCAACACATGAGATTCCAGCTATCCAATATGACCAATCCTGCTTTATTGTTCAGCTACATGGTGAGGTTTCTCATGTTTATAGAGGACATTACGTCATGCTGTGGCCTAAACCACGCCAGCTTTTGTGTGTGTGTGTGTGTGTGTGTGTGTGTGTGTGTGTGTGTGTGTGTGTGTGTGTGTGTGTGTGTGGAACTGCTAAAGGTTTCAGGCAGATATTTACAGAAAAGTGAGCGGGAGTTCGATTAAAGCGCTTTCACGCTTGTTTTACGTTTGTGCCGATATCCACAACACTCTTACCAGTGTTCCCTAGCTACTATCAGCTAACTAACTTAGGCTAGCTTGCTCTCTAGAGCCTCTGGTGAGGAGGTTGTTTTCTTTTGCTGAAGATTTGAAGACAGAAAAGCAAGAGAAGTGGAGCTGCTTGTTGGACTTTACTGAATGCAGCAATAGTTATTCAAGTTGCAATATATTTGGTTCAACATAGTGTTAATCTCCTTGTATTCATTCACCAACAAGATGCTTTTTTTTTTTTTTTTCCCCACCAGCACTTTGTCCATGTTTTTTTGCAACCTGATTGGTCAGGAGGTGCTTTTTTATGAAAAGCTGAATTTGTTCAACTTTCAAACTCCACTGTGACGAAAAAGGAAAAAAAAAAAAAAAAAAAAAAAAAAAAAAAAAAAAACCAACAAAAACGCTGACACCATGTCTTAGCTGACACACACACAGAGAGAGAGAGAGAGAGAGAGAGAGAGAGAGAGAGAGACGAATAATTTAGCCAAATTGTTTCACCGCTTAACCATTATGCTAAGACTGCCCTATCGTACTGAAATGGAATTTTATCAGCTAGCTGAGAAAGTTCCTAGCTAGTCTAGGAAATTTATTAGCTAGGATTAAACCACCCATTTTAGCACACAAGAGCAAGAAGTGAGAAATGTCTCATGTTCGTTGTTCCCCTTTTTATTTTCAGATTCTGATACACAAATCTCACAGCCCATGGGCTTCTATTTGCAAATGAAAATGAAAACCGATCAAAAAAAAAAAAAAAAAAAAAGGCAACTCGTCAAAACAGTGGACAGTGTAAGGGATATGGACTAGCGGGTGTCGAAGCAGGACAGGAATGTTGCGATTTGAGCAAGGGGACTTGGAGATCAGGGTGTGCAGGAGGCGTAGGTGGGACGGGGGACAGGCAGCGTCTAGAGCTGGCCGCAGTCGGCGATGATGATCTTGCTGCTGGTTTTGCCGCTGTTGCTGCCGTAGCCCTCCACCTTCTTGATGATCTCCATGCCCTCCATGACCTGACCGAAGACCACGTGCTTCCCGTCCAGCCTGAGGGGACACAATCAGCGCAGTCCGACAAGGGTTTTACTCAGATTTTAAATCATTTATACTGCATTTATCAGACCGATCATAAACATCTAGAAAGGGATCAGACCGATCATAAACATCTAGAAAGGGATCAATAAGCTCCAAAAAGTTCCAAAATTATCAGAGAGCTTCAAACCTATTTGACATGACTGAACTGCATTGGACCACTAGTACGGTCTAGGCTTGTTTAGACCATTTTTGTTGGAGTCATAGTGTAATCATTATCAGATACCTCACTCCATCTACAGTAAATTTCAAGTACTGCTCCAACACTGAAAGTCTAATCCAAGTCTGGTCCACTATGAAACTCATGTTCCTGTTCCCATAAAAACGGCAACAAATGAGCATAGTACATTTAGGCTAAACTAAGAGCAAAAAAACCCTCATGTGTAATAGTCAAAAAAATATATATAAATACAGCACTTGAGCCTTTCCATAACAGGATTCGCATCCACACATTGCGCGCGCGCACACACACACACACACACACACACTGACCAGCTGGTGTTTGCTGTGCAGATGAAGAACTGCGAGCCGTTGGTGTTGGGTCCAGCGTTGGCCATGGACAGGCAGCCGGGCCCCGTGTGCTTCAGAGAGAAGTTCTCGTCCTCGAATTTGTGGCCGTAGATGGACTTGCCCCCGGTTCCGTTGTGGTTTGTGAAGTCGCCACCCTGCAAACGTTCAGTGTTGGTGTTCAGAGTGGCCAAAACACTTCACACACACACACGTCTCAAGGCGTAAATAAATGTCTGAGTGAATTGGAACTTCCACTCAGTTTGGAGAAGCCATGGGAAAATGGCGTCCAACACCGTGTAGACGCAAATATCAGATTTTTTTTCTCCCCCCCAATCAGCCTTGAGCCGATTTCATATGTAGTCCTAAATCGGATATATATCTGATATGTGGCCAAGTGACATGAATGAGATCTGAATTTATGTGGCATTTCCCCCCCCAACACATTGTCTGTGTTTTCGTCACCATGCATCACCGGTAGTGCAGCAAAATGATGGAGGACTGGATTCAGTGGAAAGACGGGGAAATCAGTGATTTATTGATATTTAAAGTTGTATAGCAGGGTGTTCTCGTTCAAGGCAGATACGAACGTGAACCGGCAAGATAGATCAGAATCAAAACTATGCTAGTAATGTATGGTTAAAAATACATTGTTCTATGCTCGAGGAGTACAGTTGGGTTGTCCCAAGGGGTTCTGCAACGAAAAGACCCGTACCTGGCACATGAAGTTAGGGATGACACGGTGGAAGATGGAGCCTTTGTAGCCGAAGCCAGGCTGCCCTGTGCACAGCTGCCTGAAGTTCTCTACAAACAAACACACACACACACACACACACACACACACACACACACACACACACACACACACACAAAAAAAACATCAGTGTTTATAAATTTCTTTCCAGGCTTTAATTTATACAGTGTGTGTGTGTGTGTGTGTGTGTGTGTGTGTGTGTGTATGGGAGGGGAAGGTGTACCTGCTGTCTTGGGGACTACATCAGCTCTCAGCTGTTAAAACAAACACAAACGTTAAAATGCATACATGTTTATACTTAAAAAGGCAGTTTAAAAAAAAAAAAAAACCCGCCCAAAACGATTTTCTCCAAATAGGGCAAAGTGCATCCTTGACTAGCTGCTCCCAAAATAGTGCTCGACGCAGTGGACAGGGTGTGGCTTCAGACAGCATGACTGCACCAGCACTGCACATCCTGGACTGCATGCATGTCTGCAGTCTAGCACAATCTGTTGGTGGTCATCATGCCCTGATCACGTGATTCGATTCATAACGGTAGCGAGTGCAACTTGAAAGCGTGAGCGCGCGTGAACGCGCAGCAGCTATGAGGAATGCGGTCAGACGGGAACGCGCACAACGGCTACATTTAAACACACACACACCCCTGAATTCATACTTCCTGGATTACGAATGGAATAATAATAATAATAAGAAGAAGAAATAATAATAAGCGCCTGTGTGCCATAGGAAGCCATTTTAAAGTTTAGAATAAATATAAATATATATGCGCGAGCGAGAAGGAAGGGGGGGGGGTTGATCACGTGGTCAATCATTTGAACCGTATTTCCGGGTTTTTTTTTTTTTAAACCAAAATGTCGCGAATATATTTCACAACTGTAAATACATAACTGGTGTACATCCCCTCTGCACCACTGAGCCCCCAATTTCTTTTCTTTCTTTCATTTTTTTATTTTTTAAATAAAGAAAGGCGGGGCTCTGGGTAAGAAATCTCCGCAGCGTCTCAAGGACGCGCTCGCGCGCGCGCCCCCGCCCCATCTCCCCCTCCCCTTCCCTTCCCTTCCCCACCCACTGTAGAACTTTCCAGAACATTTATAAATTCATTCGGGAAGAGCTCCACGGTGCATAAACACAAAAAATATATACAACACAGATGATTTATTTCCATTATTTTAGACTGAACCGAGTCTTATTTGAAAGAGGGTTCAAGATTCGATTAGGTTTTGATGTAGTTAAATTAAAATGAAATAAAATACGGACAAAGAAGCAATTATAGCATGAAGGTTAGCTAGTATGCCGCATAGCACAACGTTTTTAACCCGTCAGATTCAACAGCCTGGCTAAATTGTCATTATAATTAATACACAGAGGCATCTAATTAAGCAATTAAGCATTTTTATATAACTCAGGGCGTTTAAAAAAAAAAAAAAAAAGATAGATACTGTTAGTCGTGTATGCTAGCATGGCTAACCGGCGTTACATCAGCGCACGAGCACGTTCAAGTTTAAAGTGCTGAACCCTCTGCGGTTTATTATTCATGCTCGTGTAGCTACACTTTCATCCCTTCATCCGTACATTTTGAAGGATGTGGGCTGTTAATTTAATCCAAGTTGGATGCAGGAACTAAATATAGTCGTGCTTCCCCTCCCCCAGAATAAAAAAAAAAAAGAGAGATTCCGTGTAATTTTACAGCTTATTGTCAGATAAAAATCAACATGGCGTCCGGACCCGCTAAACATGCCGGTGTGTAGAAGCGAAAACTTTATTGCACTGAGGTTTTGAGCAGAGCTTTAGAGCTAACTAGTCAGTTTGTTGTTGTTGTTATTCTTTTACACAAATGCAGCCTGAAAGACAGACTTTCATTTTAAGCCAAATCATGTCATATTAAGGATGTTTTTTGGTTACAAACTGGCTGCAAGGTTGGTGCAGTCGTGCACTGAGCATCCTCCTCTCTATCTCTATACACACACATTTTATTTTAATTAAATATATATGTGTGCATCTTAACACCAGTGTTCAAGTCCAACTATTAAAAAAAATGAATGCATTGAAAGAATAAAATAAAAGTAAAAATAAAGGATGCATGCTAGGACAACTGAGTGGTCATGCACTGGCGCAAACACACCCCAATGGAAAATTACAGCCACTTCCACCATCCAAAGCCCATTTCATAAATAATAACAATAATAACAACAATAACAATAATAATAATAACAACAAGAACAATAATAATAATAATAAAAGAAAATAACTATATATATTATATATATATCTATATATATCTTACCTCCATAATAACTCTGCCTAGCGGGGTTCCAGCTGCAGTGATGTCGAAGAAAACTCTAGGGTTCGCCATTTTGGATTATTTTTTTTTTTTTTTTATATTAGTTTAAATGATGCTCGATTTGGGAATCTTTTGTCTCACCCAGACCGGTTACTATGTTCTTGGAAAATGGAGGAGAGAGGAGAACGAGGCCGGCATAGAGTTTATAAGAGTTGGGGAGGGTTTATGAAATGCTGTAAAGCTCCCGTCCAATGAGGAAGCAGAAATCGGGTGTGACGTGGCGTGCAGCCAATCAAACCTGCGCATGAGGTAGACGTCATCGAAAGCGGCAGAATCCCAAAATACTTCCGTGTTACAACACAAGCGCACTAGGGTAGTGTAGGGAATAAGCGCTTATGGACGTGTTATGGTGGCGTATGTCGAAGTATACAGAGAGCCATGAAGGCTCTGGGGTTAAATTTCCAGCAAACGATCACAAGAGAAGTTCATCATTCGATTCTGATCTCTAGCACACACTCTCCAGTAACCGCTGGTCTGGGGTGAGGGTGGATCCGGAGTCTGTTCCGGGAACACCGGGCTTGAGATGGGAATACACCCTGAATGGGACGCCAGAGCGCTACAGGACACCCCACACAAATTTACACACTCCTTCACACCAAGCCGTGATGTAGCATAGACAATCCGCTGCCTGGCATGTTTTTGGGGAGGTAGGAGGAAACCGGAGAACCCGGAGGAAACCCACACGGGGAGACCATAAAAACCTGCAGAGAGACAGGAACCCGAGTGGCACAGTTCCTCCAAACCACGGTTTATGTCTAGAAATCATATAATACATAGACTCACAGATACACACACATATGCATATACAACTGGAGGACAGAGCAATACAAACCCCAGTGGCCACTGAAATAGATCACTTCTTACTTTGAAGCTGATATCTGCAGGTCTCCGTCCTTAATTATATCATCAGATCCAAAGTTATTGGCACCCTTTTTGTGTAAACATTTAAAAAAACAAAACAAAAAAAAAACACAAACAACTCATTCACAGGAATGTACAGTGAATACACATAATCTAATGCTGAGGTTTTCTGTAAGGAGACTTTTATTTAAGGAAGGAGTCTCCAGTGTCAACAGTAAGGAAATGGGATTTGTTCCTTTTTTCATCAAACCCGACCATGTTCGTGGCCAAAAGGTTTGATTTCGGTCTCCACTGACACCACCACCATTTTATTTGTAGTCCCAGTGCTGCTTGGTGAAGTTTAGGCACTTCATTTTGTAATTTGCTTTCGTTTGTGCAACACTTCCAAACAGCTTGTTGTTCTGAACATGATTTCCAAAACAGACACACACCACCCCACCCCACCCCCCCATCTTAAAAAACAATTAAGATATCCAATTATGTGACTTTGTGGAGGTCGACATCCATCTGTATCCTGTGCGTCAAAAACTTTGGTCAAAGGCAACAATGGAGCTCCTGAAGCCTGAGAACAGTTACAAAAAGATTTCTTTAAGCATGATAATTTGTTTGGGGTATCAAGAATATTTCCGATTATGATTATCTATATATATAAAAAAAATAAAAATAAAAAAAAAAGCAGAAGCCACTATGGGAATGATGTCTTGTTAAAGGAAAGCCAATTGTTTCAGTGGAACATTTAAATAATCCAATTTAATACAATAAGTTCTGCCCATTTTCTTGATGGGTGCCAACAATTCTGGAGGTGACTGCATCATCATCATCATCATCATCATCATCATCTGTTCTTTAATTCAAGATAAAGCAGGTTGATGAATAAAAACCAGGCATCCGCGGCACTGAGAAGATAATGTGTTTATTGAATGAAGATAAACAAGGACAGGATCTCAATTCTCTAAAATAAAAATAAATAAAATCATCTGCTTCCTCGAACGACAGGCGTGCATTTCCTTGCGGAACGATCCCACACTAACGGGATTCACGGAGAGTTCTTCGGCCAGTCCAATCAGGAGTTTTTGTTTTTGGGTTTTGTTGTTTTTGGCACAGAAGAGGAGCAGATGAAGTGTAGTTTGCCGTAGGCGGAGGGGTTTTTAGGGGTTTTAGTGTGCACACCTGAGAGAACACGCTCGAACGGGACGATGATCAGCGGCCCTCATGGTGATCTGTGTGAGTATATGTTTTAACCACCGGGCGCGAGCCTCCTCTTGTTTTGTGCGGACATAATCATATAAATACAATCATACAACTTAAAAGAACCGTTAGGAAACGCGTCCCGTCTGTTGTGCAACATCACCGACAGAAACCACATTCAAATGAGCTGACTATGTGCGTGTGTGATGACCGTTAAAGCCGAAATAAAACCACAGAAGAAGAAAATAAAATAGTACTTAAAGCCTTCCAAAGGGGGGGGAAATATATATATATATATATATATATATATATATATATATATATATATATTTTACACACACACATTTGGATGTCAGTAGCTTGGCGCAAGCACAAAAACTCAAGATAAGCAGCAAAGAGCAATTTACATGTTTGTACAGGAATCTGGAGGTCATCGGGATACACATATGATAACTGATTATCGTATCTGATCAAATGAGCGCTGGATCATATTTGCTGTATTTTACAATCTGACCTTCTATTTGTTTTTTTTGAGTGACGTGAACGCACATGATGCTGAATGACCACTTCCTTCCTTCCTTCCTTCCTTCCTTCCATCATAATCACATACGTGCCACTTTCGCAAGTCTTAAAAGTCAGCGTCGCATCTATTATCGGCTAATACTTGTATAAAAACTGAAGGAAGAAAGAAAAAAAAAAAAAAAAAAAAAAAAAAAAAAAAAAAAAAAACAAAAAAAAAAAAAAAAAAAAAACACCAAGGAAAAAAAAACCCCCGGGGGCGGAAACCCCACCCAAATTTTTTTTTTTTTTAAAAATGAAA
>CM074981.1:25458349-25478349 GCA_037576825.1 Pangasius krempfi | reverse complement strand
GCGCACGCAGAACCCCCACTGATGCAGAGCCATTCACACTGAACGCAGCGGCTCCACCCGAAAAAGCATTAAGCCATCACCCAGCTATAAGCAATTTACACATCCTCTCTCTGTGTGTGTGTGTGTGTGTGTGTGTGTGTGTGTGTGTGTGTGTGTGTGTGTGTTTAACGAGCTCGACACTTCTTAATGCACAGCGATACACAAATCAGACAACAGTCTACCTCAGCATACAGACCTCTGGTTAGAGCATATTAATTTACCCCTTTTAAAGCTTTGAGATAAGTCAGAATGGTAGTCACACTCTGGAAGACAAAGTAGAAAGAAAGGAGGAGAGTACATTGAGAGGAAAAAAAAAATTATTAGTCTATTTATAAAAGTAACAATAAGTCGTTAAAGTCGATGAATCAACACAATTTCCCCATTTACCCCAAATGCAGTCGATGCAATGTTTACTGTAGTTCTGCACAGGAGCTACAAAGACAGTGTAGCGAAAAAATTAATAATAATAATAATCTGTGAGGTGAAACCATGTGAACATCTGCATAACATCTGGACTAGCCAGCTCAAATGTCAGGTTCCGTAGAGAATTCGATTTTTGGCATTAATTTCAAAACCTGATAAGCTACGAGACTGTTAAACGATGGTATACTCTCTCGTAGGTGCTATAAATCAATTTACTTTCAAATTTTATACTTTAAAAAATAAGAAAAAAAAGGGCCGCTTCAGTACTACATTTCCCAGAATCCCAAAGTGAAACCCACCAAGAAGAAACGCCATGTCATCTCGCGATCGGCGATTGGTTTTTTTTTTTTAGCTGATAAGATCGCTTCTTGAACACGGAGTAAAAATACTAGGAGATGCCAATAATATAGGAAGATAAAACACACATTACGGCGGAGAAAAGCGGAGTGAGAAAAAATTCAAAGACATTCAATCATTTGCAATGGATTCTGCGAATCGCAGTTCTTTCCTCTCGTACAAAAAGAGAGTCATGAGTCATCTCATAGCCTGTGTGGTGTTAGTTCGACAACTCTTTATTTAAAGAATTGTTCTGAAAATTCGGTGGAAAAAATGAATTTCCAAGAAGGCTTTTAAAAAATATAAATAAATAAATAAATAAAAAAAAAGTGGGCGGTCACTACTGAGGCGGGGCCTGGAAATAGCAGATAGATAGTCGTGTCATAAACGGAGCACTTTGTGCACGTTTAACGCACTCACACTATTAGTATCAGAACGCTGGACGTGTTATCCGTTTGACAGTCACAGCTTCCCCCACAGCTATGTAGTGAAAGGGGCGGAGCCAGCAGAGGGCACTGGTGTTTAAATTGTGCTAAATGTTAAAAGTTCACTGATGTTATGACGGTTTTCATTCCAGACACACAGAAGCAAAACCTAATAGTCGTGTGAAGATGACCCCTTAGAACATAGATCATTTGAGGCGCAGCTAGTGATTCCGGTTGTCCAAGATGGCCGCCTCAACTACACGGAGTTTTGTTCACGCTTTCAGGTTACGGTTCGCAGCACTGGATCCTGAACTACTGGATGCAGGTCTTAGCCTCATAGCTCCTGTGCAGAATGTTCACACTATCATGCTACAAGCCACTTGTAGTTTGTTTCTTGTGGGCGTGGCCTGTCCAGGGTTGAATACCAGTAGTAGCTATATATAGCTTCTAAATCTCAGTAGCTAAACAGGAATTAAATAACGCACTAAACAGCCGTTTGATTTACATGCTACGAGCGTCATACCAGATTTGTTGGCGCATTCGCAAAGCAAGCTACCTTTACTAGCTACGCACACACACCAGAGACGGCAACAATCTCTGTAGCTTTCTTCCGAGCTTTATTTTTTCTTTAACTCGTCACTCTATGTTTATACGTTATTAATTATTCTTCCATTGTTGTGCGGCATACTTAATTCGCATAGAATCAAGAAAATCTCAGGTCACTTCGTGACCGTTCTCCATTTTGCGTTCATAGGCAGAAAATGAACCTGAATGCTTGCTAGTGTGAACGTAGGGTGGCGCTAAATACACGCCTCAATACGATCGACTACATTTTGAGTTGAAGCCGGTGCAAGGGTTGAGGTTTCTCATTCCTTTGCAGTGATTAGTTTGGTTAAAACTAATTCCAGAACCTGAAAGCTATTTCTTGCGTTTTCTGATCACGATTAAAAAGAAAAGAAGTGCTACAAAGGAAGAAGGATGCCACAAACCAAGCCTAACGCTAACACCTCCCGCTCAGCAGCAGCACACTCCAGCTCGCTGTTCTACAGCCAGTCAATCAATCAGGGGACAGAGGAGTCACTGTGTGGAGCTACTTCTCATTCAATGGGGCTTATAAAGAGACTACGTTAATCACTCCCCAGAGTGACTACAGGGACCAAAGAGGCTCGATTGTCAAGCTGGGGTCAAGTGAAAACATCCGGAGAGCTGTTACTGCATGTCATTTTGTTATATGAACAAAATAAGTAGTGCTTGTTCGTAGTTGTTAGTATTTGTTGTATTGTATTTTGTTTCCAGATGTTTTCACTTGACGACTAAATCTAGGGAGCGCTACCAAGTGTGTGACTAACCTACACCCTGCAAACCAAACCGAGAACAAAAGAAGCATCGGAATGAAAGATAGAGAGAGGGGCAAAAAAAAAAAAAAAAAAAAGCAGACAGTGTTGCTTGTCCTTGAGGCCTACCTCCGACGGTTAGAACACTTAGTCGATCCTTGAAATGTGTAAGGTCTGGAGAAGCAGTGACAGGAAAGAAACATCCGGAAGATGTTAATGACCACAATGATGAGACAACAGTAAATTACTGTATTTTCCAGACAACATGCTGAAGTGAAACCCCAGTTGCAGTACAAAAAAAAAAAAAAAAAAAAAAGGCCTTAACATCTGAGATGCTCTGGAAATAGTTTCATGTTTCCCCCCCGTTAGCTTCCCTGATTTAGCGTCGCAGTGCACGCTAATGCAAAAATTATAACCTAAAACCATGATGCATCACCGTACAAGTTCAAGCACCTGCTACAGGTCTAGAGGTCTTAAAGTCTGGAAAATACGGTAGCCCAAATATTACCAGAGGTCTGGTAATACTGGCACTGATAAATAACACACACACACACACACACACACACACACACACACACATACAAACAATACCGATGAAGTGCATGAAAAGCCCAATTTCAGCAACAGCACCTATCCATGATTGAGCTTTTAATCTAATTCGAATGAACAAATACGACCATCACCACACCCATCTACTTCTACAGATCATAAGCGAAGCTCGCCAAAAAAAAAAAGCCCTACACAAAACACAAGCTCCTACAAAACAAAACAAAACAAACAAAACGAGGTCTCAAGCCCTGCCGCAGCACAGAACCCGCTCAACCCTGAGCTGGGATTTAACCACGGAATTCCCTCGGTCCTGCTCTAAACGGATTCGGTGTGCGGAAAGACATGCAGCACTGGCACATGCGGTCAGTGTATTCACACCACGAATGTGCGGTTAATCAGTTATACAATGTTCAACACATATAATGCCTTCATGGACACTTTAGGTCGTCTCTGAGGGTTCGTTTTTTTTTTTAACTTCAAAACGCAACTGCCACACAGTGGATCGTAATGGTTTTACCGCATTTTTTTGATATTGTGTTTTGTCAATATTGTCATTTCCTCAGGCTCCGAATGCAGCGATGCTGGTTTAAAGGTGCGGTCTGTCATTATTTTATTTTTATTTTTTTAAAAGTAATCCTATAAAAAGATACCACCGCAAAACTGAGATCCAAAACAGTGCCTTGTAACAGAGGTCTGGTATGTTTCTTCATTTCAATACATTACATCCTTTTTACTTTATAAAAAATAAATAAATAAATAAAACAAGAAAAGAAAATGCATCTTTCAATTTAGCTAATGTATCTTAGCCTGACAGGCTTCAAGTGCAACATGCTAGCTAGGGCGCTGCGTGAGAACTGACCCTGATTAAAAACTAGCTGCTAGCATGTAATTGAAAGTCAATCAATCTTAATTGTACTGTAATTACACTAAACGTGATGCGGCTACTTAGCTTCCATTTCTGGATAAAATGCTGCCCAATCATTTTTTAATACGTTTTTTTTTTTTTTAAATCTTGATAACACTAATAATCAGCACACGTCTGCTGGGTGTTAAAGTGTCCGTCGAACACACTCCAACGCAAGCGCGATGTAAAGCAAGTTCCTGCCAACATGCCCTTTATGCAAACACTCGCTGCCAAACAGGATCTTGTACTCTGCCTACAGCCTCGAATATATTAGAATAGAGGGAGTACAGGAAGCAGGAAGCAGGACGTTTTTACCTGTTGTACCTCTGATACAGAGGTCAGGGTTCTCTTACACATCGAAGCTGGAATTTGGACACCTTCAACGCCTGGTGATTGACTGCCACCAGATGTCTGGAAGCCATACCTATTTCACCCGAATCAACGTTTATCAAATGGCTGCAAGTGTACGAGGCTTGTGCGGTTGTCATTAGCAGATTATTTCAGTTATCAGGATGAGTACTGGTTACAAAGGACATGAGCGCTGTGTCCGAAACATTCCCTTAATCATTAACGCCATGTAGAACACCACTGCAGGGAACGGAACGAACGCCGTTTCTGTCAGACGTTGGCGTAGTAACTCGTACCAGATTTTGAGACATCTGAAAGGACGTTCTCATAGTAACTCCTGACAACGCGGTGCATTTTGGGTATTCCGTGCCCTCTAGGGTACACTACTTGTACACCACCTATCGCAGGGCATTATGGGATTAAAATAGAGCGCTGGATGTATTTCACGGTTTCCAGACAGCACTGCAAAGTGGCACATCTTGAAAATAGTCCACTACGTATAGTGAATAAGGCATAGTTTCGGACACAGCCAAGGTGAGTTATTTAGGAAGTGCAAATATGTTGTTAGTATAAGTACGTAAGAGGACGATGATACCCAGTGAAGCTGCTTTCACACTTTGTGAAAAAAGCCGTCTTTATCGCACTCCAAATCTACGTAGTTTTTAAAAA
Source organism: Pangasius krempfi (assembly GCA_037576825.1). Classification (NCBI taxonomy): domain Eukaryota; kingdom Metazoa; phylum Chordata; class Actinopteri; order Siluriformes; family Pangasiidae; genus Pangasius; species Pangasius krempfi. The sequence continues at coordinate 25,473,322 of CM074981.1, read as the reverse complement.
AAATTATACCGCAATGTGCCTCATATAAGTTCGCTAACGAGACTAACTTTATGTGCTGTCCTACATGTTGGTTTTTATTCCTTACCCCTTAACTTACAATCTGATTGGTTGAGATGTAAAGAAAAGGCACTTGGCATCACTTGGTGGTTTTCTCAAGCTCTGCTGCAACCAAAAAAAGAAGCTTCCTGAAGTAATATATGTAAAACAAGCACCAAGTGTGAAAGCAGCCTAGACTGCTAATCTTAAATGTTTGTCTCTTGGGCCAATTCTTGAGTCAATAGCAGCCTCACTAACGACAAAACCTCACAGAGTCAATGCTGGACTAACTGGTATCACTCCACACGTCTCCCCAGTCAAGAGTCTTCATACAAAGAAAGAGGAGTGCGTCCTGTGTCTTGTGTTTTGACGCAGCTAGGAGAAAGAAACTGTGCAGGCAAAGTGTAACAGGAACGAGGAAAAGTGTGCAGTGCGCAAGTCAGAGGCTGCCGTTTAAAAGAGAAGGCCAAGCTTTGGCAGACCCTCCAAAGCGAAAACAGCTTTGCTTCATTTCTAGTCTCGTCTGCATTGAGGGGGGCTGTAACACTCCAGAGCAGGACGGCGGATTCGTTTAGGGACGCGCTGGGGTGCGTAACCGATCCCGATCTTTGCGTCGCCGCCAGCCGTCCTGGAACGGAGGTTTACATCCCCCGCTCGGTGCTTAATGACGAGCCGGTACAACACGCTTCATAACTCCTCACCGAGTTTATCCGAAGACGTAATAATGTCGGTGGGGACGCAAGAGTCCAGATCGGCATCCATAATCCCCAGAGGGTCCAGCTGAGTGACATGGTGACCCCGGATCTACAGGAGACAATGCAGCCGCCGGGGGAGAGAAAGAAACGGGGGGGCAAAGAATGCGAGAGCACCCACGATGGGAGAGGATGAAGATAGAAGTGCGAGTGAGGATGGAGTGGTGAAAGATGGAAAGAAAAGAAAGACAGATAAAAGGAGAGAAAGCGAGAGAAAGAGGTAGGGCCGGGATGGGGTGGGGTGGGGTGGGGTGGGATTTGGGGGTGGGGACAAAGCGACAATAACACAAAACAGGCTCATTAATGTTGTTCTGCAGAGCTGTGGAGGGGACAGAAAACATTTCTCACCAACATGCTGGTACCCAGTAGCTACTGGGGCTTCGTCAAAATTTACACAACTGATGCCGAGCGGGTCGAGGTTGGCATTATGATGCCCCATGACCTGGAAACAAGGCAACAGCAGTCACAAGAGACCGTGACACACACTCACCATGCAGAGTCGGGGGCAAATCCCAACACGGTCTTCACCTTAAGCATAAAAACGCTATGAAAACAGTGTATACCTTTATATACCAGGGCTGTCAGGACAAACGGCATAGTAAAGACACTACAGAAATGTTCATATTTATCATATTTAACAATCCACGTTCAAGCGGTTAAGATTTGATCTTAAACACTTAAAAATTCTACCATTAAAACCCCTTTATGAATGTCAGTGGGCGAGACAGCTCGTTTTTGTTTTTTTCCCTCCAAGAAACATTATATTTGCACTGTTACTTGCACAGCTCCTCCTCTTTCTGCATGGAGGGATTCTCTAAAACCTAAACGCTGCTAAATCAGAAGTATTTTCCACACACGTACGGTCACATCTAAATTTTTTATACAAATCTATTCATTGGTATTTGTATTATCTTCAGTACGTGGGAGCAAATATTTCCAATAACGTGACCAACAAAGGTTTTATCTTATCTTAATAATAGGCAACACCTTCATTTTTTAACTCCGCCCACTTCGTTTCTATTGGGCCATAGGTCCGAGGCTTGTGAATTCACAGGGTAAATTTGACCTAGATTAAAAAGTAAAGCAAATGTTAGCCTTTTGACGACCCACGTCCTTTCCCCTTCAGTGACGCGCTTTTTCTGATGGACGTTTTCTCATCAGGTTTGGTCTACAGAGTAGCTTTCAGGTAGCAACTGTAAAATGTTATAAACCGTATATGTTGGTACGTCTGTTACGGAGCTAGGGCTGGGCGATATGACGATTGTAATATCGATATTGTGCTAAATTATGTCACAATACACGTCTCTGAGAAAATTGTGAATATTTCGATATCTTTTTCTTTTTTCTTTTTAGAAAATTCGGACTCTTCAGTAATCTTCACAAACTGATTGGAGCAACCTGATCTGAACGCATTTTTAACTGAATCTTTAAAACGGTAAACATTTTCACACAATTTTTGTCCTTTTCATTGTGGAATATTTTTATTATCTTTTACATTATAATTGTATTATAATGCTATTACATATAATCATTCTCAATTTCAATTTTATTCACAGCTTTTTTTTTTTAAACTGAAAAATTTCAGGTTTTGCTGGAATTTTCTTAAATATAAGAAATATATATATATAAAATTTATATATATAAAATCATACAGACTGTGCATCGTAGAAATGTCCTATCACTGAGCACCAAACGGCACATATTGCCATGGCAACCGCCAGAAATCATCTAATGGCAAAATACGAATCTTTAAGTGAAGCTACGGCTTGAATGAACTTCTTTATAGTGAATAATGTAGGAATGCAGCTGTAAAAGAAAAGACAGCCCTTGTATATACACTCCTAAAAAAAGCAGGAATTTATAGCAGACTTACCTTCTCTTAGTTTAAGACGGACGGGATTTAGACATGAACATACATTTGCACTCTTTGTTAAAGAACACGAATGAAAATAGATGTAGAAAGAGCAGTAAAATTGTAATCAGAAAACAGACTCGAGAACAGTAGCAACATATGGAGCTCCGTGTGACCCAACAGCTCAGTTCGGATTTAAAAAAAGAAGGCGTGTTAATCAAATCAGATTAATCAACTCATCACACATGAGCCCTGTGCAGACATTTTCTGCAGTCCTTGAGTATATACGGGGTTTTACGGTCACCACCGGGCCAAAAAGAAAAAAATCTGCAATCACATGATATTCCTTTTAAACTGTGACATTTATTTAAGGTGTTTATCACGTGACTCACTGGCTAGATTTTCACTGCAGCCCAAAAATCAATCAATCAATCAATCAATCAATAAATACTTAGGGGTACATGTTGAAAATGCATTTAAAAATGTATTAAAATTATCATTTCTAGACTACGGTGATGTAATATATAAGCCTTCTGGCGTGTGATATTACTCAAAGTCATAATTTATACATAACCAACCCGTAAAAATCCCATTCTGGGGTTTTTTTTCCCCAGTACTCCAATAAAGTACGGTAATTTGCCTGATTTTTAACAGACAGAATTTTGGAAAATATATTTCTCCAAAGTCCAATGAGGTTAAACATTTTTAAGCATAAAAAAAAAAAAAAAAAAAGAAGACAAAAACAAGGCTCATGCTTCTGATTTGTGGGATCGGTGGGATTGGACGTACCTGATAAGCTCTGATGAGCGACTGCACAGCCAGATGGTCCTCCACCAACTTCTCCACGTTGGGCTGAGCTCCAACCAGAGACTGGGCCTGCGTCAGCTCGGCCAGGCTCATGCCCAGCGGAGGAGGACTCTGGTAGGCGGTGCCCGGGGGAGCCCCAGCATTAGCGTTCCTGAAGAAAATGTCCCAAGACTGGAAAGATGGCACGGTGAGAGAGAGAGAGAGAGAGAGAGAGAGAGAGAGAGAGAGAGAGAGAGAGAGAGAGAGAGAGAGAGAAGCACAGAAGGACAGGGAGGAGAAGAAAGGATTTAGGACCATAGCGATTCCACATTCATCTTTGTAATTATGTACTTTAAAATGTGAAGTTAACTTAAATAGATAGATAGATAGATAGATAGATAGATAGATAGATAGATAGATAGATAGATAGACAAAGCCGCTTTACAAATCGTGGATGTTTTAGAGGTACTGGAAATTCACAATGCTGAAAGACTTAATATTCACTACAGAAGTCCAGCGCTGGGACGCATGTTTTTTTTTTTTTTGGCTCCTTAGATATTTTATTTGACTCATTAAAAGCTTGGAAACTAGATGATGAATTGGATCAGGCACGTTAGAAGGGAAAATTCATTACGCAGCAACCTCAGAGGAAACGTGAATAAAATTTGCCTGATGAAGAGCCAATGCATTCGGACAGGAAAGGACGCTAGGCACGAAAATGGAATCGACTTTTCATAGCGGTTAACCGTGTGGTTAAATTTACCCTCGCAAATGTGCAAACCGTAGAATCAGCATAAACACCACGGCACGAGTACAGTACAGAAACGTAATCAGGCGCATAATAAAATAACACCACGCTCTGGCTTTAACCAGCACTAGGTCATATGTCAAACTCAACACTACGTTTCATTTCGAATTAAATATTAACAGTTTATGCAAGCGCACTGATAACTGATGACATTATACTTCTTTAAAAAAAAAAAAAAAAAAAGCCAGCCAAATAATTATAATGGACATGACATGTTCGGAGTAATCGAGAGTAGAAAATGGAGCTGTGGTAAACTAGGAACGCAGTTGATGAGATCTGGTTTCTATATGACTGAAGCCACATTTTGAACCATCTCTGCAATATTTTATTAAAATGTGCTTCCTAAAAGTGTACTTCCTAAAATGTGCACCTAAAAAAAAAAACAGTAAAACATGCTCATAAAACGGGCTGCCTAAAAAAAGACCCAGGGCTGCCTAAAAAAACAAAAAGACCCAGGGCTGCCAAAAAAAAAAAAAAAAAAGAAAAAAAAGACCCAGGGCTGTCTAAAAAAAATTAATAAGGCCCGCCCCCCCCCCCCCCCCCAAAAAACAAGGGGGGGAAAAAAAAAAAAAAAAAAAAAAAAAAAAAAAAAAAAAAAAAAAAAGGCTCAGGGCTGCCTAAAAAAAAAAAAAAGACCCAGGATTGCCTAAAAATTTATTTTATTTATTTTTTTTTTAAATAAATTTTTTTAGGCAATCCTGGGTCTTTTTTTTTTTTTAAATAAAAGACCCAGGATTGCCTAAAAAAAATTTAATGAAAAAAAAAAAGATCCAGGATTGCCTAAAAAAATTAATTAAAAAAAAAAAAAAATAAATTTAAAATAAAAAGGCCCAGGACTGCCTGTAAAAAGACCAAAACGGTGCTGCATACTAAACCTGTCCTTAGTGGTGTGGCACTTGTATTTTGCAGTTAAAAGGGTCACTGTCCTATACCTCGCGGAATATACATGGTCATATACGTCAGCCGTGTGACGACGCTGAAAAACAAGTCCATATCACGCCCTGAAGTGTAAAAACCGCAGATAAAGAGCTGACGGTGATCCGATTCCCACAAGGTGAGCTGCTCCGCCGCGTCCTCATCCTGCGAGCAGAACAATGGCTGAGAGGAAACGAGCACGACGTCTCGCGTCATCTCCGCTGCCCGCCTCACGCACAACTCACGGTAGACATTCACGCTGAAATATTGATGCGTGCGTTCAAACGCGTGTACAATTACACTGCAGGACGTTTGTGCTTTTTGAGAACACGGACCTCCCTTAAATAAACTCTTCCAAACCACACGGGGACTTTTTTGATTTGATTTGATTAGATTAAAGCACAGTGCTAACAAAGCAGAGGCAGAGATTGACCTTGCAACAGTGATCAGTGACGTGCGTCCGGGTCCTCTGGCGTTCTGTAACGTGACACCGACGGAGCCCTAAGGGGTTATAGTACAATAAAGTACAGTGCTACAGTAACACAGCTCTCGGGTTACTCTGCGCTGATATTACATCACCGGATCACAGCCACAGTCTGACCTTTTTATCACCGCTGACAACATAATCTATATTTTATACGTTTAAACCTCGTTATATATTAACCTGGACTCGCGATTGCTAGATCTGTTTACATAATAATGAAATACCAGAGATATATAAACGAGATTTTTAATGGATATGCAGTAGGGCTTCTATGAATATCGCAATGAATTATGTCACAGTACACGCTGCTGAGAAATAGTTATTAAAGCTTTTTAAAAAAAAAATAAATAAATAAATAAATAAATAAATATTTTAAATAATTACAATCTGATTACAAGCAGGTTGTGATTAGGCAATCTTTAAAATTGTAAAAATGTTCAAAACTTTTTTCGGGTTTTAATTTTTTCTTTATTTCAGCAGTAAATTTTTTTCTAATTAAATTTTTATTTATTTATTTATTTTTTTTAATTTTATTTTTTTATGCAGTTCTACTGTATTGCAGAAATGTTGCAGGAATGTCTAATCATACGGCGCAGCTCTAATGATTTTCTGCACAGGGTTACAGAGTAGACGAAAACATCTATCTGTTAAATATACAGCAGTTTTGAGGCGTTTTCTCTTTTTTTTTTTTTTTTTCCCTTTTGAAAATAATTCTCTCCGGCAAATATAGTACAGAGTACAGCTCCATAAAGATTTCCTGGTTTCTGTATGGAAAAAATAAATAAATAAATACAATAAATTAATTAATTAATAAAATTTTTAAATAAACTTATTTTTGCACTTTACAGTTTGGACCTAGTGATCAAGAAAAAAAAAAAGAAATCAAATAAGAATATCAAAGTATATTTCATGATATTTAAAAATCCGACCAAATGCTACTTTAACAGGATGCGTTTTAATCGCTTGTTTTGAATAATAATGATCTGCAGGGATAAAAAGGGAAGACTTGGATGGTGAGTTTTCGCTCCTGTTGATCTGGTTATCATTAGTTAAGCTTCAACGCTAGTACAATGACGAGAGCTGAGCACTCTGTTATAATATTAAAAAAAAAAAAAAAAAAAAGGCAGATTTCCCTCAGCTTGAGCGCGTTCCTTCACTGTCAACTGTTCCGAGCGGATTTGGATGAAACCATCTGGCAAATAAATATGACGATGCAACAGAAGGAAAGAATTAAACAGCACTCGTCTTGTCACAGAGCTGAACGCCAAACCCCGATCCCCTCTGCTCTAGCGCGTGCGGTACGCGGTGTTCGCGCGTACGAGCTGAGCAACGAGCGATTTAAAATCATCATCCAGCCCATTTGCTAATTTCAGCTCGAGCCATTCGCTGTGAACCGCGTCGCAGGACTGTTCAGCCGATGAAGCGTGCGGGGGCGAGGAAATGGCGCGGCTCATTTACGCTCAACTAGACGCTCCTCTGCACGTAAAGGGCTGGGCGATACGGCCCAAAGTATCACATCACGATTCCTGAAGGTATTGTTACGATACGCGATATGCATCAAAATACAGATTTGCTAACAAATTCCCAAGCAGGTTTTAATTAATAAATAAATAAATTAATTAATTAATTAATAAATAAAAACACCTTGTTTGATACTTTAACTTCAAATTTTTTTTTTTTTTACTTTTTCCTCTATTTAAAAAAAACATTTTTTATTTGGAACAAAATTAACATTTTAAAGATTAAAGTACAACATTTTTGCATCATTCAGCTTGCAATATTTATTAGTAAAAATTTACGCTAAAATAAATAACGCACGCAAAAGAGATCACGCGATATCGCCGGAAAAAGTGCGTCGTGTCACAATTTATCGCGATGTCGATCTCATATCGTCAAATCGTCGAACCCTACAGGGGGCGTGGCCAAAAAACAAAAAAAAAGGGGGGGGCCTTGTTCAGAGACGCGCTCAGAAAGATAAACAGAAGGGTGTAAAGTCGGTTTCGGTGAGTAAATACGCTCGCATGAGCAGCAGGGCTGGGCGGATATGATCGTACAATATCATTATTGTGATCAATGACATCAGTTTTCATGATATCGTGATGTCTCTCGTTTTTCTAGCTAATTTATTAGAATTTATTGGAATAATTGCAAACTCGGACTGGAAGCAGCTGATTTGACGCTCAGGTTTTGTACTGAATCTTTAAACAAAAAGTTATGAATGTAAAAAGAAATTTCTTTTTTTTTTTAGAAATTAAAAGCTACAATTTATTAGAATTTTTTTTTTTACATATTTTCATTAATAATTATTTTTTCCCCTGAGTTTATTTTTGGACATAAACTCAGTGTTTTTTCGTTTCTTTTCACCTCGTCATGGAGCGCAGGAATGTCTTCATGGATCGTGTGATGTGTGATATTTATTTTGTCACGTTGCTCAGCCCTCATTACCAGCTATTTATGATCAGTGCTAAATCGTGACTTTTGCACTCATCCTACTGCTTTACTTTTTTATTCACTATTATTATAAATAAAATCTTATTACTTTACAGTTTAAGTTCAAAGGTTTCTGTCATGTCTTTTTTTTTTTAAAGCTAATTCAAAAGATTAATTACTAGTGACTAAAGGCTAATTACTATATTCATAATAATAATAATAATAATAATAATAATAATAATAATAATGGCTTAATTGTAGGGTATTACACACAGTATATATATATTTATCTAAAGCTACACCGAGAGCTTTGTGGTTAAAAAAATAAAAATAAAAATAAATAAATAAATAAAAATCACAGAACTATCGTCGTCACGGTCATTACGTAATTACCGGATTATTTCAGTCCCAGTGAGTTCATCACAATGCGCTGATAAAAATGACTTTCATTTCAGGCTCAAATTTCACTCCCTCTTTTTAAAACACAAATTCAGTCTGATCTTGTAACAAATGGAAAAGAATTAGATTTGGAAAAGGTTTTTTTTTAAGCAGATTGTTACATATAAAGGAGGTCTAATGGTCTAACACACATGAAAGAAGTCTGATGTTGACAAACTGCGGTGTTTACATTATCACTATTACAAAAAAAAAAAACAAAAAGCATTCAAATTATAAACCGCAATAGTTTATAATAATGATAATCCTGGGACAACAAAATTCTAACTATTTATTTAATAAATCAATAAATATTTACCTGATTTCATCTTTATTTTATCGGCATAGCTAGTTACAGTATGCAACTCCTAGGCTAGCCGTGTACATATTTAAGTATTTAGGTACTTTAACGACGTGTTCACCACGCAAACCTAATCAACTAGCAATTATTTTATATCTCTTTATATATTTCTAATTAAAACTCGGTCGTATGGATGCATGTGATGGTCCGTGCAGGTGAATGTGGAAATGTACCAGAATTTTATTTATTTATTTATTTTTAAATGTTTTGGTTACACATGTAAGAAATGTCAGTCGACTGGTTTAGCGAGACCTGCGGGAAACAGCAGCCTGGAACATCGTTAGCGAGCTGTAAGTTTAGCCGACACAGCGCAGTGACGGCTCTTCACTGCAAAGCTAGCAAGCTAAAGGGAGGCGGTCCAGTTATCTTCAGTGAGCCGTCGGTTCATCTCAGACCAGTGTGCTGCTGCTTATCTGTTCATGTCACGTGACGCGAGTGTTGAGTGCAGTGCGTTTGCGTTTGCTTAAAACAGTTCTTGGAAGCGGGAGAACTTTTGCTCACTATTGTGAAGTAGACGTGCAGAAATTGGTTCCTCTAACATGAACAAAATTGTTCAAAACACGCTCTGTCCTAAAGTGGAAAATATTTCTCAAGCGAAATTCTCGCTGCTTGCTCAGACACGCTGGACGTGCGACTAGCTTCGGATCCAGAACTTCTGGCACGGTTTATGGGGCAAACTTGAAATCATAAGATATTACAGTTTCCTTAAGTAAAGGTATATGATCAGGCGTTTACCTTACTGTGGCTTAGCAGCTATTATCACCTGATCGAGTTCGTTACTCCATTGGTTCTCATCCCTTTCGTACTCAACTTTGACCTAAAAAAAAAAAAACCCTTTCCTAATCGTGTCCTTCTGGACTCACCCTAAATCAGCGCGGCGCGTGGACACGACTGCCCTCTGATTGTTTAATCTGCCATCGCCGTAAACGCATCACGTAGCTACATCTGCTGCTGCTCCTAGCGTGTTCCTGAACCTAACGCACACGGCAGCTATCACACACACAGCTAAACCAAACAATTACCCGGTTTTGGCTGAACAGCACTGCACACTGCCGTGCTAGTGAGAATTTTTTTTGGCTCAGCTTGCCGCGTTTCCTCGCAGCGACTGTTTCTCTTTCCTTTATAGCAACAACAATGTGATAAACACTGAGTGCCAAAGAGATTCACCAGAAATTTTTTTTTTAACTATAGATACACATAAGGATGTGCAGAAGACTTTTGTGCAAAGAATTTGTAATAAATTTACGGCTTGTGTGTTTTTTTGTTTGTTTTTTTTAAAAAGGCCGCCGCGATATTTTGATATTTTGAGACGTATGAAGCTTACAGAGATTAGGAGTGGGGCAATATGACCAAAATATCACATCACGATACTCGAAGACATTTCTATGATACATGAAATGCATCAGGTTTGCCCCAAAAAAAAAAAAAAATAATAAAATAAAATAAATTAACACTGGGGAAAAAAAAAATGGAAAAATAAATAAAACAAACAATTTTAAAGATTTTAAAAAAAAAAACAGTATAAACCTTTAACATCAAATCAGCTGCTTCCAGTCAGAGTTTACGTTTAAAAAAAAAAAACTAAAACGTTACAAAAAGATATCCCGATATCTCCGAAAAATATATAGTGAAATAATTGATGAGGATATCGATACTGATGCACTGCCCAGGCCTAACAGAGACGTCGGTTAGTGAAAGCCCTCGTCGGCAGCTCGTCCTCTTCCTCTTACCTTGTGCACGCTCTTGGGGTTCTCCAGCCAGGCGTAGTACATCTCCTCCACATAGTTCGAGCTCGTGCCGTTCAGAAACGGCTCGGCGGCCACCGGCGCAGTGTAGCGCCTGATTGGCTGAAACGTCCTGAGTGTGGCCGCGGGCCTCTGCTGTGTGAGGGTCTTAGCGGTCTGTGAGGCCGTGATCGGCCGAAGCCGCGCCGCACAAGTCCTTAAGCGGTGCATCGCAGTCTTATAAAAGAGAGAGAGAGGGAGCGCGCTCACGCTCAAACACAACCGCGCGTTCCGGGTGTTCCTGCTACCAGCACAGAGAAGAACAACACGTCACCTCCCGAGTCCCCACACGGAAGATGAGCCTCGTTCGGACGTCCCAGAGACAGATTCCTCTTTCCAGGTCCACAGGACAACAGTGAGATCTGCCAGAATCTCTTCCCCAGCCTGAAAAAAGATCAAATAAATACAATCAATAAAATAAAATAAGAGTAGGAGGAGCAAATTGCAGTCTCTTATGAATTGCTGATAGATTAAAGCTGCAGTCTGTAACTTTAAGAGGTGTTTTAAGAACTTTAAGAAGAATTACATCATTTTAAAGCTACCGTTAAAAGAAACTTGTTCTCGATACTGGGAGTTTTTCCTTTATTTCAAACTTCTTTGAACTTTTCAGGACCAGAAACGAGCCGGCGCGGAGAGCACTGCGCAGTGACGTATTCGCAAGTCACACGGCTCTGTTTCAGGCTTTGCAGGCAGGGCGATTAAATCATGACATCATGATGATGATTGTTTTTTTTTTTTTACTGCCCCACATGAAAATCATCAACACACAAACTGCTCCTTTAGTGAATCACGGCTAACACGAGGACGCGTACGGTCCGGCTGTCGACACGTGAGACAGATACAAAGGGCAAAATGGCTTCCTGCGTAATCAGACAGAAGGTCGGAGAGCGCTACGACTTCGACAGGTGGAGAGCAGCTGTAGCGCCGCCTGTATCTGGACTCCGGTCCAAGTTTCCACCCCAAAGTTGGTTGCTTTCCTAAATCAGCACGTCCCGAAGTGTCCACTTACACCACAGCAATTTTTTTTCTTTCATCTACTAAAGAACGCATACATTTTTATCCAATTCCAGTTACTCATGTTTAATGTTGTAAGTTTCTGCTTGTCATGTGAATGAGAAACCTCAAAAGAGAACATCCTCCGAAAACGAAGACGTCGAAAACCTCAAGTTACCGCTAACTGTTACAAAGCCCTGACACTGGAGACTCCTTCCATAAATGCCACATAAATGTCTCCTTACAGAAAAATCAAAGGTTACTATCGGAGCGTCCGCTGTACACATACACGTTAGGGATGTAACCTAACAGAAACCCAACCCAACAGATCAACGAGCACAAGCACGGACACGAATAGGAGGCGAATTCTACTACTGACCAATCAGACTCAAGCATTTTATATATATATATTTTTTTATGTTTTTATATATATATATATATATATATATATATATATATATATATATATATATATATGTATATATATATGTATATATATACACACACACACACACACACACACACACACACACACACACACACATAAACTGACTGACTTAAGACTAGTGTTTAAAAAATAAATAAATAAATAAATAAATAAAAATGTAAAAAGTAAAAAAAAAAAGGTCTCGTAGCAGCTAAAGCGGAAAATAGGACCCGCATAACTACGATTTTTCCTTTAAGCACACAACGTAGAGAATTTAAGATGGAAAGTAAACTGTGTAACCTAGTGACTGCGCTGTGTTCACACACACACACACACACACACACACACCCCTAACGTCTTATCACCGTACGTTAACTGTTAGACGTCATGAAGCAAAGAGTAGCATTATTGCTATCAGTGCATTATATTTACGAAGTCACGCGTTGGAAAAAAAAAAAAAAAAAAAAAACACGGTTTCCACGTATACTTCCTTTTTATGCTACAATTCCGCTGAAGAAATGTTGCACGTCTAAAAATTCTCACTGGTTAAAAGACAAGAATGAGGGTGTTATATTAGTCAGTCTGACTCAACCGTATGGGAGCGACATCAGCTGAAATAGAGTCGCGTTAGCAAGAAAACTCAGCTGTAAAAGATTACCGCTATTCACACGCATCTCATCATTTTGTAAGGAGTCTCCAGCGTGAGTGTGCTGTAACAGTCATGTGTAAAACTCTTCATTTAAAAAAAAGTTTTCCTCCACGGGAAAGTCAGCAGAGAGAAATGAGAAAGACACAAGATTTAATGTGACTTTAAACTTTTAACTTTCACACCCGGAGTGTTTCATTCTTACTCTGATCTCTAAGGAAACACCAATCCCAGTTTTTTTTTTCCTCCTAATACAAAGCCGATATTAATTCTCTGAATACGGGTCAACTCGGTACTCAAACCGTACTCGTCCTTGTCACTGGAGTGGATCTTTTCTTTCTTTGTTATACTTTTCTTTTGTTTTTAAATCTGGGAAAAATGCATGTGGTGCACTTTTAATTAACTTTTAGACTAACGCTCTTTTAAAAAGGTCCAGAGTATGTGCCTTGCATTACTTTTAAAGCTGAAACATACATCCCAAAGGCACAAAACATGTCTCCTTGATGGTATCTTTATTTCCGAGAAGGTACGCCGCTATGTAAACTCGCGTGGCCGTGTCATCAGAGGCACGACGTCTGATCCAAAAGTGGATCCGATCTGAAAATCTCTCAGACCGGTTGCGGTGTCAGATCTGATGACCTTTACTCTCATTCCACATATAGCACCTTAAGATCCTCAAACCAGTCGCGTTCAGCTGTTCCAGGCGATCGAGGCTTACTCTTTAGATAGTCAACTCCACGACAGACATTTTTAGAGGCTTTAAAAACTGATCTCTACAAGACAAATAAGGCTTTGAGGTCTATAGTATCCTGTGTGTAGGTTTTTCTCTTGTTCTCCTGGAAGTTTCTCATTTAGTGTCTCGTCTTTTATTTATTTTGTCAGGATGAGTGTTTTGCTTGGTTTTAAATGCACCATATAAACAAAAAGTGACTTTTTTGTTACACTATACATTCTTCATAAACTCCATTAAAACATTGTATTCAGCACCATGTTTAAAGCCATTTAAACCTACTAGAGAAGCTAAAGTAAACGCTACAACTCCCCAAAAGTCGTTCATGAATCTTTTTACAACCTTCTAAGTCAGTAATGTTGTAAAAGTAATAATTAATAAAGCTTAAATCTCTCTATGTAAGACTCTGTGACCGGTCCACACCTTCATGTTTTGACCTTGTATCCGCTCCACTCTAACGGTTAACTCTATACACCCGAATGAGGCAGCTCCGAGAGCGCTCATTGGTTACCTCAATATAAACCCCGCCCATCACCCACCTCGTCGAGCACTCTGAGTGGCTACAATTCTTGTCAATCACTTTGTCCTTTCACTAAACATGGGGGTCTCGGCGAAAATGCTAGTAACTGCTAAGCTAAGGCAACTCCCAGCGTTAACCGAGTCTGTGTGTGTTCCTAATATTAAAGAGCTTCCTAAACTGTAACTAAATGCACAATTTAAAGGCGGAATGTTCTAAAAAGAATTAGTTAATCAGCATTTAAAAAACAAAAAACAGACGACACTCGGGAACATGTGGCATATTTGCTAATAGCGATGTTATATACTATTGGGGCTGAATCCTAATTAGCACTACATTCCCTATATAAGTGCACTTCATTACCCGTGAAATAACGGTATACGTCGTGCACTATATGTCCTATATGGTGCTATTTGGAACTGAGCCGTGGTAATGGAGCCGTGTAGCTAATACTAGTGGATTATTCAGGAAAATGCCAATGCTCTTTGGAAACGGGAACTATTTCTTTTTAAAGAAGAAAGTGTACTAAACATGCATTGTGTGATTTATTTTGATATAAATAAGCCACCAAGTCTCCAATGAAGAACGCGTTGTTCGGTGTGTAACCTGCTCGCTCTGTATTTTATTACAATTATTATTATATATATGTTTTAAAAAAGCATATAAACCACACCAGAAACACTACTTACTTGTGTCCGAGTTTCCGGTTATTTGCACACCCGAGTTTTAACTGTAATAAGATTAAAAATCCCCCTCCGGCGTCCTGATGCCCTTTGCGTCGCTCCTGCTAGGAAAAAAAAATACACCCGAGTCCCAAGAACCGGAAGTTGAAATCTCGAGCCCGGTGACGCCACGTGCCGTCTGACGTCACTCCCTGACTTTCCCGCGATATGTCGCCTACGTCTGTCCCGCCAATATCTGACTAAACAAAACAAAAGATTCAGAGTATTAGAGGTATACAGGTAGATATAGGTATAATGTCAGAGTATTAGAGGTATACAGGTAGATATAGGTATA
>CM074981.1:25436983-25448886 GCA_037576825.1 Pangasius krempfi | reverse complement strand
AGAGTATTAGAGGTATACAGGTAGATATAGGTATAATGTCAGAGTATTAGAGGTATACAGGTAGATATAGGTATAATATCAGAGTATTAGAGGTATACAGGTAGATATAGGTATAATATCAGAGTATTATTGACAAAACAATCTCATTATTACGAGAAAAACATCTTGTTATTATGAGAAAAATTTCATTATTATGAGAAAATATTTTATTACAAGAAAACAACTCGTGTTAACTCATGTTAGGAGCTTTATGTAGCTGGACCTTCTGAATCCAGCAGGAATCCAGCAGCTCAGGTTTAAAGGTGTAGTGTGATGTTATGTTTCTTCTGTAGATCTGTAATAACTACTACATATTTTATTAAAGATAACTTTAAAAAACACAAAACAGTCGAAATAATACGAGAAAACACCGTTATTATGATAAAACACTCGTTGTAACGAGAAAAACATCTCATTAACATGAGAAAAAAATTCATTCTGAGAAAAAAAATGTATTATTATGAGGAAAAAAAAATCTCATTATTATGAAAAGGACATTTCCTGATTGAGAGAAAAATTCTTATTACATAAAAAAAAAAAAAAAAAAGAACATCCAGTCACGACAAAAGTCATGTTATTACGAGAAAATGAGAAATGGCTTAGGTAAGGAATAAAACTCAATGTAGCTGGACCTTCTGAATCCAGCAGCTCAGGTTTAAAGGTGCAGCGTGCAGCTGTGGTTCTACTGTAGATCTGTAATAACTATTACATTTTTATGAAAGATATCTTTTAAAAAAAAACCATAATAAAGTCAAGATTTTACTAAGCAACCGATCTGGGTGGAACTCAATGATTTCTAATTCGACTCACAGACAGCAGGAGGCTCTGAAATGACAAAACAAACCACACACACACACACATTCCAGGAGTTTGTATAGAAACATGACAGTAATATTTATTTCCATATGCAACAGCGATACAAAATCTTCAGCAACACATCGCAAGCAACCCAAAGCGTCTTCGAGCTCGTTCTTGATCTGTGAAAAGTCTGCGATAATATCTTACACGTTCCGTGTACAGTAATAACAGAAGAGTTTGCATGGTTTCCTTTCTTTCTTTCTTTCTTTCTTTCTTTTTTTGGGATCAAAGTGCAACTTTGTACCTCATGTAGCGCTTAGAGGAGCTGGAAGAATCGGGAACACAGTGCAATCAGACTAATATGAAAATGGAGAAAAAGAAAGTAAGGAAAAATCAATTCGGACGAGATATTAGATCATTCAGTCGTATCATTGCACCAACAGAGACGCTCAGGGCTGTGGGAGACTGTATGGCACTTTGTCAGCTTTGCGCACACACACACACACACACACACACACACACACACACACACACACACAGTCGTACTGATGAACGCTTAACACACTTGTGTGTGTGTGTGTGATTTTAATATTGAGAGAATATTGCATTGTTGGATCTGAACAGGGTTTTGCACTAGCCCTTTAAAGATGACTGAAATAAGGCTTTAGATTCGGAAATAAAACCCAGCGATATATTTTACACCACAGTACAACCGTTTCTAATAAAAATAAAAAGAAAGACATGAAAATAAGCAAATTAGTGCTTTTAGAGGTTTATCTGCTCCGAGAGACAGGCGATTAAAAAAAAAAAAAAAACGTTCAACAAAAGAAATCTATGTAACAGATGGACACAAATGGTGGGAAAAAAAAAACTACAGTTCTCTGAGTTTGTTTATATTGCAGTATTGAACTTTGACCTTTCACTTTGAAAAGAAACGTGGCATCTGAAAAACCGGAGCAGGAATCGTTACGCAGCTTGAATGAAGGCATGAAATAGGTATTGTTTAAAAAAAAAAAAAACATTCTTTTAAATTAAAAATTTTTTTTTTTTTTACAATGGCTTGCATCTTTGTATTAATGGTGTTTTGCATATATATATATTATATTTTTTTCTTTTTTTAAAAAATATATTTAAATTTTAGATTTATAGATTCTCTTAGGACATCATGATTCGATTTTACTTCTCAAACCAATTTTTTTATTTATTTTCAGTATAACCGTTCGCCTTTTAACTCCCACTCATCTAAATGTATTTCTCGTTTTTCAAATGATGCTAAATTATTTTTAATTATAATTAATTTTTTTTTAAAAAACAGCATTTATGCACCCTATTTAAAAGCCTGATGCAGAATCAAACAACTGATTATTTTTAGAAAACAAGAAATCTGATTCACGTCATTCATGTTACATTTCATGCTTGTTGTGGTCTGCATCAACGTCCCACATTTGACCAAAACTATTATAAAAAAGCCTAATTAATCAGGAATCTTGACATTATCATATTGTTTTGTGCAGGAAATATACTGAAGTGCAATCAACTGCAGTGGTTCTGGTCCTTTACATCCCGTAATAGTAACAGACATAATAATAATAATACAAATTAGGGATTCAGCTTGCTGCCATAGGAACTTTAAATCAGAGACATCGGGCCCATTTGATTGGCTGAGGCTCTCAGGTCCCGCCCTTTTCATTCGATGATATTGCAGGAGGAAGTTCGTCTCGGTGCAGAAGCCACGGCTGAATCCGAACAGCCCCTAATTTGCTTTCCAGTGCACTAAATAGTGCACTGTTCAGGGTGTATTCAGATTCAGCCCATGCCTTTATCTTAGCAGCTGTTTGATTGACAGGTGACAAGTGGTCCAAAGCCAAGGAGGCGGAGTCACGGTGGGAAGCGTAGGGTCAGGCGGGGTCACGCAAGCCCTCTCACACACACACACACACACACACACACACACACACACACACACACACACACCATCTGGCTTTTCTACACACACGCACAGACACACACACACCTGTCCTGGATGTGTGAGGTGTGTGTTATACAGGGGGAAGAGGGGCGGGTCTCTGAGGCAGGAGCTGACTGGGAGGAGGAGGGGGTCTGTGAGGGAAAGAGAGAGAGAGAGAGAATAAGAGAGACAGACAGAAAGCGAGAGACATGCAGAAAGAGAGACAGAAAGATAGGGAATGAGAGAGCAAATTAGAGCAAGCAAAAAATGAGAAAAAGAGACAGACACAGTGAGAGAGACACAGAGAGAGAGATATACAGAAAGAGGCAGACAGAGAAAGCAAGAGAGAGAGAGAGAGACATATGGAGAAAGGCACAAAGAGAGAGAGAGGGAATGAGAGAGAGAATGAGAGAAAGCAAAAGAATGGACAGAGACAGAAAGAAAGAGACAGAGAGATGAGACAGTGAGAGAGAGAGACAATAAGACAGAGAGAGAGCGAGAAAGAAAGAGAGTGAGAGAGAGACCGAGAAAGAAAGAGAATGAGAAAGAAACAGAGAGACAGTAAATAAGAGACAGACAGAGACAGAGAGAGAGAGGGAGGGAATGAGAGAGAGTGAAAGAATGAGACAGAGAGAGAGAGAGAGGGACATTTAGAGAAAGAGAGAGAGAGAGAGAGAGAAAAAACAATATTAACTTAAATTCTCCTCCAAAACATCTGCATCACATTTTTATTTCACGTCTGAAACCGCACTTCCACGCCCCTACTGCTGTAGTCTAGTGTAGTTTTTGTCCTGTTAGTGTTGCTGTAGTTCAGCGCGGTGTCATTTCCTCGTAACACTGCGGTCAGGCCTGAGTATCATCTGTGTGGAGGTTCATTCTTATGAAACACAACGACATTATTTTGTAATGTTTACTGCTAAAACGTTGTAACGCGCTTCATGAGCGTCTTCAGTTGGTTTGATCGCTGCTGCTACAGTAATGCTAATTATCACCAGTGCGGAATTACTGAAAACAGCAGCAGCAGGTCTACCGTAAACACTCTAACAAACGGGCAGTTCTGATTAGACCAACACGAGCACATTTATCTAGCATTCGCTAAAGCTGAGTGTAAGAATTCCTGACACATTTCAGTAATAAAGATGTTTTCATACTCGTGTGTATGTTGATAAATGTCAATCAAGAGCGTTCAGCTGATGGATTTACAATTAGCCACGCCCACAAAACTCCAGAAACGGAAAAAAAACCTCACAAACAGCAAAACAGTGACTAAACAATGAAAGCGCACTTGTTAAATCGTCCACTAACGCAGCTCAGCCACTGCAGCGTGTCAGCTAGCAGGGGCACACACTAACCCCTCCTCCTCCTCCTCTTACAGGGCGCCATTACTTTTGTCCTCATCGAATGACTAGTCTTATAAGTCTGCATTTACGGATTCGTTTCGGATCGCTGTCTTTTACAGATCCAGAAAACGTCCATTAAATTGTGCGTAACTGAAATACGTGTGTACGATAGACTTAATAGCGTAATCCGTATATATACGTAAAATCACCGTAAATCGTCCGCAATTGTACGATTTCCATATATGTCAATTTACACAGCTTTAAGAGAGAAATGTGGGATACGAACGTTTTTCTTTTTTTTTTTTTTTAATCGAGCGCCTCAGCTGTTTGTCGAAACGCTCCCGCGAATGATTTTCCGTGTATTTCGGATAGAGTGAGGACGTGTGCGATCACCGTGTAAATGCTGGGCGTGGAGGTCTGGAGGCGTACGCCGGCGCTGATGACGAGGTCTTACTCGTGTGAACCACCTGCACAGAGACGAAACGTGACACACACACACACACACACACACACACACACACACACACAATGTGTCTGACTGATGATAAAAAAATAAAAATAATAAAATCAGTCAGTCAGTAAAGCAGTCAGCAGAAGGAGAACTTTCCAGCAAAAGCCAAGCGTAATGACAGGAAGAACTGACGCATGTTCTGAACATAAAGATGTTTTGATGACACTGCAGTTTTAAATTATATATATATATTTATATATTTATTTATGTCACACACTGTATATTAGTATTTAGCAATTATTTAGGCTCATATTATTTTAAAAACTTGCATTAATTATATGATTGGAGAGACTTTATAAAAAAAAAAATCTGACCCAAACCTTGTTGATCAGCCAGAAATACGGAGCTGGGCGTCATGATTAATTTTATTAAATATTTATATTTTTAAATAATTACAAACTGACTTGCTGAGGATATGTTAACATTTTGTGCTTCATCTTTAAAACTGGAAAATGTTAAACAATTTCCCTCTTTTTTTCCCCCCCAGTGTTAAATGTCTAATTTACTTTTTTAGAAATCAAAAAAATTAAATATAAAAAAAAAAAAAAGAATTTTTATTTGACCAAATGTCTTTATTAATAATAAACAAATATATTATAATCTGTAGCAGTTTTTTTTTTTAAAAAGCGACACTGCTGTATTGCTGGCAGCGTATGAACACACCTATATATCACGATAGACATCATATAACGTTTGTAGAAATGCCTCCAAGACTCGTGAGATATTTGTTCTCCAAGAAATTTCCAATGTTTGCTTTGTTTTTTTGTTTTTTTTTGTCCTGCCCTGGAGCTATGAGGCTTGAATTCCTTTCTATAAATACATGAAAAATCTTTATATGTTCTGAAAGTTGGAAGATGGAAGTATATATGCGTCTGTCTTCCAGCTTTCCATAACACTGGAAAAAAGAAAAGTCGATCTGTTTGTCCAAGATGGCCGCCCTTGTAAGGTTACAGCTACATGGTGAAGTGTTTCTAGATCGCAACCACATCTGGAAATCTGTGTGATGTCAGTGAACAACTGGACGTGGTTCGGAGGACACAGACCTCCGTTATTTGTTAGCTACGCTACCATCGTAGCATCAAACATACCCTGAGTAAGAATCAACTACATTAGGGGTAAGTGTGAGACTTTTAATAAAAGTAATAATAAAAATGAAACGATAAATAAACAAAAATATCCATCTTCCAAGATGGAGGAGAAACCATGCTTAAATCAAGCTTAATAAGGCGTAGCGGTATTACAGCAGCACCACAGGAGGAGAAGACAAGTGCAGAGGAGAGGAGAGGAGAGGAGAGGAGAGGAGAGGAGAGGAGAGGAGAGGAGGAATAAGCAGCGACAGTCTCGTCCCATGGAACCAATAAAAAGCCTGACTGATTTATGTATACTTATACCACAGTGCTGTCCAATTCTCTGATCTGATTGGTCAGAAGGGTGTCGATTAATTTTCTACACCAGCAGCTCTGACCTTCAGCTGCACATCGCAGGTTTATATTCATGCGCTCGTTCGAATACGCTACCGTTTCCATAGTAACAGCTCATTCATGTATCACATAAACGGATTAAAATAAAAATATAACTGTTGATATGGTGACGTTTTCTGTACAGAGACGTCGATTTAGCATTTATGGAAGGAGTCTCTGGTGTCGGCGCTTTGTAACAGTCAGAGGTAAAGCTGTAACTTTAGGTTTTCTGACGGAGGAGTTTATGCAGTTTGCAGTTTCTCCGTAACGCGACAAGCCGTGTTTTTTTTTGGTCTTTAAATTCAAGACAGAATAAAAAACTAGTGGCCGTCTGGCGAAGGAACGTCTGATTATAGCTGCTGTAACGCAAGTGAGAACAGGAACACGCTTGTCTCATGGGCAACATTAAATGTAACTAGGAACGGATTAAAAAAAAAGTACAATGTATTATTCTTCGATGAATGAAAATCATAATTGTTGGCAAATTGCTGTGGTATAAGAGGAATAAAACACTTCAAGATGTGCCGTTATAGGAAAATAATCGACTTAGCACCTCCGGTTATGTTTTATTCCTTAGGAAATATATACACCGCAAACATATTTACCTCTTCAGCTGGCAATAACTGAGCCTGATGCTTTATAATAAACACAGAGAGAGAGAGAGAGAGAGAGAGAGAGAGATGGTCATTACCCAGAAGAGAAAAATCATCTTACTTACACTATGGAGCTGTAACCCAATGCTCAGTAACAGACTGCTTAAATACTGATTATTATGATTATGATGATGATTATTTAATATTTTAAATATTACATCATGCAACTTTCTGTTTAATCAGGACACAAATCTACTAAAGCTTGGTAAACAGATCAGTAATTAAAGTCCGATTACTTCTATTAGCTGGAAGCCTGATCCGATTTTTTTTTTTTTTTTTTACGGATGATGGCGTGTGTGTAAGCGAACGAGGTGAAGTGCGTGTTGTTGACTCACTCCGTCTTTCACTATGCTGCTGGGGTTCCCGCGCTGATTCGCAGGAGTCCGGCTGTTACCTGACTGCGGCCTGCTCTCCGCTCTGAAGAAACAAAACACACAAATATGCAAATGCGTTACTTTATAATTAAACCCCGACAGCACATTATTTACAACCATGAACCGTAACGGCAAACAAGCAAACAGGTTATGTGTATTTATTAATGACTCTGACAAGCAAGCAGGAGGCCAGAAAGACCCGAATACTGGGCAGTTTTTGCACCATCAGAGACCGCACTGTGAATTTTACTAAAAGGTCGACGCACCAAGAAAGAACTCTGTTTAACCGCAGACGCAAAAGTGGACCGGAAGTCAAAGGTGAACATTTTGTGACGCAAAAAAAACCAAACAAATAAATTCAATGGCGTGAGGTAAAGCACAGTAAATCGTCTCTTTCTTCTTGTGCTTCATTTGAGGCAGAGATCCTGGTACGAGCGCTACTGACGTCACTTCCTGCTTTTCTATCTGCAGCCTGTGACATCATCAGTGTGCGACGGTTAGAGGGTGAAGCTGCGCACTCACTCGTAACCCTGAGAGCGTTTTTTCCTGCAGAAGCGTCGCTGCAGCTCATTTCTCCTGAAGAAGATGTAGAGACCCAAAACCAGGAGAGGAAGAACCAGGAAAAAGAAAACCAGCAGTCCGTCTCTCGTAGACGTGTCTTTATCTGCGAGTGAGTGAGAAACAGAGAGAGAGAGAGAGAGAGAGAGAGAGAGAGAGAGAGAGAGAAAGAGAGATTTAATCTCATGTTATATTCCACGACATAAATTGTCACTTATATTATCTCTTGTTGGTGTCTTTGGATAAAGGCATTTATACCACAGCAGTGTTGAATGCTTCCTTCTGATTGGTCAGAAGGTGTTGATTACTTTTCTATAACAGCAGCTCTGACAGTAGCGCAGCTGCAAATCGCAGGTTTATATGAATGCGCTCGTTCTAATATGCTATCGTTTCTATAGTAACGGCTCACACGGGGACTTGTATGGCGGACGCGCCGCATGAACGGAGTCTAATAATAAATGGATTTAACAAAGACGTAACAAAATGTACAACGGTTGATATGTTGTCACGTGCTTGCCGTGCTCGGGGAGTACCATTCCAGGTGGGGCCGCTGTCTACGCTGCCGCCGTAGCCTGTGGCTTCACAAAATGGTGGCGCCCAGCCGTACTCACAGTGGCAGTTCCTGTTGCTGTTACACACCTACAGTGAGCGACACACACACACACACACACGCACACCTGGATCTATCAGCTTTCAAGACAAATGGGACAGCGGCAAAGCATTATGGGTAATGTAGAATAAAGGACACCCACCCCATGAGCGTGGCATTTGTTCTGCGCGTCGCAGTCGTATTTCAGCTCGTCGGCGCTCTTGCACTCGTAGTTCAAACAAACCTGGAATCCAAACCAGAACATTTCACAACATATTAAAAGCACAGTGTGAGGCGTCGACAAATTTATTTTACACACTCAAAACAAAGAAAGTCTGCATTCTTTAAACAATATTCTTCTTCTGTTTCTACTCCTTAAAGATTCTTGAGTTACTCTGTGTTAAATAATTTGTAAAGTGGCTACAACAAGAAAACACTGTGCAATAGTTGCTGATAATATTGTTATATACACGTTATATTGCTTTATATACATTATATTGTGTGACCATATACACACATGATCATTATAAATGCATTTTATCTCTAATTTACATGTAATTTTTAGATCATTTGATCATTTTTAGTAAATATTAAACAATCAGCTGAATACTTGAAGCGTGTGTGTTTTTGGTGAGAAATTCGGAATTTGTCTTTTCTTTACCAAAATAGAGACTGGGCATGGGCATGAGACACTGAGCGTGTGTGTGTGTGTGTGAGACCTTGTTCTCTCCACACTTGGTGCCCTCGTTGACCATGCCAGGGTCAGGAACGTCCGTGCCCAGACGGAAGTCCACTCCCCAGCAGGTGGTGCCTCCGATCGGGGTCTGGATGATGGCGGGCTTGATGCCGAACACGACGGTATTCTGGACTTGCTCACACTGCAGTTTCCCACACATGGCATTCCTGAGTTAGAGAGAGAAAGAGAAAGAGAAAGACAATGAACATTGAAAGTGAAAGAGAGATGGAGAGATAAATTACACATTTTAAAGGAACTAAACTCAAACAGTAGTTTTGATTCACAGTTTAAAAGAAAATCAGAAAAATGAACAAGGTGGTGGTGGTGGGGGGGGGTTGAAAGGCACACACACTGACCAAAAAGGAAAAATTGAAAATATGGAAACAGAAGGAACTTTGATGGAAAGTGAAGTTTTGCTCTGCTGTACCTGCTCTCACACTTCTTCAACTGGTAGTTCTGATAGCCACAGTTTCCGAAGCGATCACCTTTGGAGTTTACGTCTTTAAAGCAAGCCTCAGGAGCAGCTTTTGCCTCTGCGTGCAAACACACACACACACACACACACACACGGAGATTTATAATTGCTAGTACTGTTCAGTATGTTGCTGTTATACTGCTACAGACTGCGTATCATTTGTACAATTAACGTGCTATGGGTATGCGCTGCTGCCACGCATACATTGTACTCTGTATTGAGCTTCGAGGCTACGCACTGTCGTGTACGTTTCAGCGTGTGTGTGTGTGTGTGTGTGTGTGTGTGTGCAGTAGGAACCTCTAGGTGCAGCGTGTTGTACTCACTGGGACCGAACAGGGCCTGGCACTGGCTGTCATAGTGCTGGCACAGGCCGTTGTAGCAGTAAGCCACGCCCTCTCTGCACGGGTGTCCATTCTGCTTAAACACGTCGGCCTGGCACAGAGCGGACGAGCCGTTACAGTACTCCGGCAGGTCGCACTCGTCCGTGCTGCTCCTGCACACGGTGCCGCCAGGGAGGAACTGACGGAGAGATAAAGAGAGAGGGATAAGACTGAGATCTTTGTAATAAGAAAAATCTTAATTAATTGATACAGAATTGAATGTACAACGATATATATATTTCCATCTCATATTTAAAGTGATATCAATGCATGTGTGTGTGTGCGCATGTGTGTGTGTGCGCATGTGTGTGTGTGTGTGTGTGTGTTACCCTGCAGTGCTTGCAGCACACTCCGTAGGCACACTGAGCTCCAGCTCGGAGTTTACACGTTTTCGGCTCACAGCAGGGGTCCTTCTCACACTCCTGCAACACACACACACACACACACACACACACACACACTATATTTCCAGGAAAAATGCCATATTCCTTCCAAGCCAGGACCTGCAACATCACTACTTGGTTAAATAAAGTAAATAATAAAAACAAACTAAAATTTACAGGATCTTTTAATGCATTTTGCGTAGGAGCTCTGCAAGTTAACATCAGTGTACGCTAGTACAAGTCATCACTCAAAAGCCTCTGACACTTTTTGCTGCACTCTGTAAATAAAGCAATTCGGACTCCGCTCGTCTTGACCTCAAGACTAATCCTGTGCATTACGGAGATAACAGCCAGGCTACACTGAGCCACGCGGTCTGACCTCCTCAGAGCCGCAGTCACACTCCTCTCCCACGTCCACCAGCCTGTTGCCGCAGGAGGGGGCGCTGTAGGCCTCGTCGGGCCGCGGCACGTTCAGCAGGCAGCTCCCTCCGGCGTTCAGGATCAACTTCTCAAAGTCATCAGCGCTGCAGCTGCTGAAGTTGCGCGAGCCACTGAGAGAGCGAGAGAAAATAAAGTAAATGAGAAGAGGAATGGATTAGAGAGAGAAGTGGACAGGAGAGAAGGATAGGAGAGGAGAAGAGAGGAGAAGAGGAGATGAGAGAAAAGAATTGAATGTGATTTTTGCTGACCAGAGCTAGTCGACTGTGCCTTCACACACACACACTTAAACACACACACTCACGTTGCCCCTGAGTTCATGATGCAATTGTTCACTTCGCATTTGCAGTCTCTTCCATCATCGTCATGGTTCATCCCGAGATTATGGCCGAGCTCATGAGCCACGATGGAGGCAAACAACGCTACGTTGTTATGGGTGAACTAGACACACACACACACACACACACACACACACAGCCAGTATAAGTTAGAATATTCACTGGGATCACACAGCAGATGCAGTATAATTTGGCCAATGAGAGGCGAGGCTGAGAGACGGAGTACCGCGTTGATCCCGCCCCCGTGACTCCTGGAGCAGGCCGTGCCCACAAACGCCATGCCTGCTGTCGACCCGAATCCTTTCTTCCTGCAAACAGAGAGAGAGATGAAAGGAGAGAACATTAGGACTGTCACGTTATTAATAACGTTGCCGGATTATGATATCGTACTACACAGTCATGTCAATAAAGCTATCTGGAGTTGAATGAAACTGGCGTAAGAGTTTGCTGCTGCTCTGTGAAGTTACTAACAGGACGAGCTGAGCGCTGTCATGGCGACGGCGGGGCACGAGCTCCTTCTCCCTCCACTGAGTGAAGCGACCGAGCACCTCACCCGCTCCGCCGTCCGTACTGATGAAGTTCATCACCGACCAGATCTCCAGCCCCACCAACACCACCCGGATATTCAGAGCTACATACATCTGAGAGAGAGAGAGGGAGGGAGGGAGAGAGAGAGGGAGGGAGAGGGAGAGAGAGAGAGAGGGGGAGAGAGGGAGGGAGAGACAGAGGGAGGGAGAGAGAGGGAGGGAGAGGGAGAGAGAGAGAGGGAGAGAGAGAAAGAGAGAGAGGGAGAAAGAGAGAGAGGGAGAGAGAGAGAGAGGGAGGGAGAGAGAGAGAGAGAGAGAGAGAGAGAGAGAGATAGATAGAGAGAGAGAAAGGGAGA
>CM074981.1:25431002-25433480 GCA_037576825.1 Pangasius krempfi | reverse complement strand
AAACAGAATGAAGGCTGCTGGGTTTCGCTGCAGAAATAAGAAGCGAGTCGACAGTCGAAGTCTCCAGAAGACCTGCGTTTCATTTATTACTGTTTACCGCTTTTATTATAGCATTTTTCAAATGTAGAAACATTTAATTTTATTATTTTTGAAGGCGTCTTTGCTCTACAGCATTTCCCTGCATGTGCCTAAGACTCTTGCACAGCACTGTGTGTGTGTGTGTGTGTATATCTGTGTGTGTGTGTGTGTGTGTGTGTGAGATATAAATATTCATGATTTATAAATCTAAATAATGCTTTGTAAGCTTCAGTATCTGGTATCAGCCATTATTAAAAATAAATAAATAAATAAATAAATAACAAAAAAACACTACTGCTTACACTGCACAATCATCACTGGTTCTGTTTGAGTGTGTAAGTCTCTCTGTGTGTGTGTGTGTGTGTGTGTGTGTGTGTGTGTGTGAATCTAAAAGAGCTGAATCACATTCCAGGCATGCAGCAATGGAAAAAAGTCTGACATCAGAGCTGAAAGTACTCTCTCTCTCTCTCTCTGTATATTAAATATTAAAGGACTTTTAAACCGAACAGAAATTCAGAAGTTCTCCCAATTCTCCATAACACCTAATGGCTGAGTGCAAAAGTTTGTGCACCCTTAGGACATACCAAAGACGATCCAAAAAAAACCCCAATCTATAGCAACAGGATATGCAGTGCGTTTGCGCTTGTATAGATCAATCATTAGGAACATCACAAGCAGCATGAATGATGAAATACGGTTTGGTAAGATATTACTCGTGAAAAGATTAAAACGATGTCTGTTCAAAAGTTTGTACCTCCCAATTTCTGTTAAATGTCTCACATCGCCTAGATTGGATCAGGCCCGAAGACTGAGAATCCCACGTAAACATTTCTTTCCATAAAAAAAAAGGTTCTAATGTTTTGCAGTGAAACTGTAAACCAGTTATCTATTTGTGGAACTTTTTGCACTCGATTAGCTAAATTAGTAAAAATATTCCACTAGCGGTCCAGCGGTTAAGGATCTGGGCTTGTGACTGGGTTCATCTCTGACCGTGACAACACCAAATCCACTTTTGGATTACTGAGAGCCAGAAATGTCTGACTCATATTTGATAGAAATTCTGAGGAAGTCATGTGGTAAATACGACTTCCTGATTGCAGCCCTGGAGGAGACATTTATCCAGCTTCTACAGCCAACACCACACTGAACACTCAGACTAGTGATGGTGGTATTTACAGCTGCATGTGGAAACTACACTATACTACACCGTCACCAGCTTGTATGATTTTCCCTTTTCACCCTTACTTCACACACACACACACACACACACACACTACCAGATTACATGCTACATCCCCTTTTCTCCCTGCGTTCCACTTTGGCTGCAGCTGAAACATGAATTCCTGTCGTCCTGCGTAATCCTCCTTGAAGATCTGTTCAGCTCCAGGAATCCGAGCGGAGAGAGAGAGAAGAGGGCGCCAATAGATTCACACACTGACACACGAGCGCGAACATGGTCTCACTACCTCGTGCAGCTGAGGAATACAACACTACCGGGGCGTGACTTTGTAGGAAAATAATCAACAATCAATAATAAAAACGAATAATTTTCCAATAATCCTGAAGTGTTTGATTCTTCTTACACCACGGCAATTTGCCAACACCGTCCATGCATGTAGTTATTTATTTATTAACGAATGGCACATTGTACCTTTTATCCATTTATAGCTACATTTACAAGATAGTTCTCACTTACGCTATAACAGCTATAAACAGTTGTTCTCACACCAGCCTCTTTTTTTTTTTAAATAAGCCAAACACTACAAGGCCCTGCGCAAGCTGTTACTACGGAAACGATAACGTATTAAAAGAAGTGCATTAGTTATAAGCCTGTGATTTGCATCTGCACTCATGTCAGCTGCTGGAATCAGTTCTGCTCCATCACACACATCTGAGCGTGCTTTTTCTGTCTGATAAAAATAAACACTTCTGGATAGAAGAGGAGAGAACCGATCCATCATCAGCCTGTAATCAGAGACTAAACACACCTGACCGCAGCACCGTCCTGTTTACTACAGACACACAACGCACCGAGAGCCGCGCACCGAGAGCCGCGCACCGAGAGCCGCGCACCGGGATCAGCACACCGAGAGCCGCGCCCCGAGTGCCGCGCACCGAGAGCCGCGCACCGAGTGCCGCGCACCGAGTGCCGCACAACGGGATCAGCGCAACGGGATCAGCGCACCGGGATCAGCGCACCGAGAGCCGCGCACCGGGATCAGCGCACCGGGATCAGCGCACCGGGATCAGCGCACCGAGAGCCGCGCACCGGGATCAGCGCACCGGGATCAGCGCACCTCAGATCCCCACACTGACATCTAACAACTGCAAACTTTTTTTTAGGAATAAAAGAAAAAAGAAAAGCAAAGAGGGAAAAAAAGAAAGAAAGGAACAAAGAAA
>CM074981.1:25416002-25428502 GCA_037576825.1 Pangasius krempfi | reverse complement strand
AACCATACGTCAAATTAATCTGGAATGATTCGTTTTCCGATTCGCCGGTATGAATGGACACTGTTGGGAAGCTCCGCCCCTTTCCCACCGTCACACACATGCTCTTGACTGAATTCACGGGGTGCCCTTGCTTTATATGTCAAGGAAAACGAAGAATGATTTCAGTTCATTAATACTAATATGGAATACGATATATCACTATACAGTGAAGCGTCAGATCTAACACTAAATACAAATAATGCTAATGACAGCAATTAAAAAGTGATTAAATCTCGTGATTAAAACATCAGATCAACAGTGAAATTATCAGCCATGTGGACATTAGACAACTGATCTGTACAAGGATTATATCGAAAATGTACTGTTATGGTTTATTACTGCAGAATCACCTCAAAAACCACCATACAGCCGAGTCCTCGTAATTGCCACTGCCTTCAAGCAGCTCCCGACCACACTCACTGATATTATTACTAAGCTCTCCTGCACTTTTCTGTCGTTTCCGGATTTTTTTTTTTTAATGGTTAATCAACCATTATTAAAACTTCAACCAGTACTTAAAATTATTCTATATAAACTTTAATTTGTATAACTCTGCAAGATTAGGACATTGAATACATTTTGAAACGAAAAGTCAGTCCAAAAACAAAATGGAGCTAACAAGGGCTGCTCATAGCTACTGGTTTAGGAGTTGTACATAAGTATGCGATTTGAGACACAGCATGAGTGTGTTTACATGAGAGAGAGAGAGGGAATACTCACTCGTTCTTCTCCAGGATGACGACATGTTCTTTCCCCTGAGCTGGAATAACATAGGACACCTTTAAAAAAAACAAAAACACAAACACACACAAACACAGGCTCAGTCACGTCAATCAAAATAAAAAATTTAAATCAGCCCCACGGTGCTGCACTTTAGTATCCTCCATTTTAACGAGGTCCTCACGACTCTGGCACTGAGTCACTGCTTTCGGCAGACGATATGTATCCCAGAACTCATTCATTTTCAAACTATGCGGAATTTTCAGAGACAATCAAGGATGCGTTGGAAATGTTCAACTTGTGTGACTGGATGGAACGCGATCATGTGACGGGAAGTAGTTAAAACATGCATGGAGTGAGTTATTAACAGTTTTGCATTTTACATCCCACATTTAATTCATAATCACTCATATTCAGTCATATTTTAGTAACAGATACTTACAGCTTACACTGTCTGTGGCAAGCTAGTGAGCCTATGTTAGCAAGTTAGCTAAGAACGAAGAGTTTTCTTTTTCTTTTTTTTTTTTTAATGGATTTTTCCCATCATTTCCCCCAATTTTTCCCCCAACAGCAATTTGCCAATGAATATAATATTTTATTTATTAATGAACGGCATGTCATACTTTTTATCCATTTACAGTGTCCATGAAAAAAGTTAGTTCCTGTTATTGCTTATGTTATAGCAGCTATAAACAGTCGTCCCTGCACCAGCTTCACTTTTTTTCTCTCACTTTAAACTAAATACGCTAACTCCCCTATCCTGAAGATTGCAAAGTGCTGACACTAGAGACTCCTTCCAAAGATGTCAATTAAACGTCTCATCATTGTTTGTCGCAGAAAATTAATCCACACCTTCTGACCAATCAACGGAGCTCTGGTGTAATTACAGTGCAAGTGCTGTGTAGGTTTACCATTTAAAATGCACGGTCCATGGCAAGTTCACAGCATTTTGTAAAGCGCTCTAGTACATAAAGCTTAATAAAGGACATTGCTGAGGAAGCACTTCCGTCCAAAAACATCCTGTTTCTCAAGAAACATCATCATAACACTCTCTAGGTATTACCCAAGTCTGGATTAAAAGCCTTTTTTTCCCTGTCTCTTTGCTGCTGTATTAGCGGTTTTAGCCGTTTGGCTGAATGGAGACAGGAGAACACAAACCCAGGAGAACAGCTCAACCCTCTTGTAGAGCAGATCATTTGATCATGTGATCACTTCTCGATGAACAGAAGTTGATGAAGACCTTCAAGCAACCTATAAGACACGACTCATCCTCCCTCTTCCCTCCGCCCTCTCTTCGTGATTTATCAGTGAGTGTTTTTGCCTGTTTCTCAATGACACAAAGGTGAGAGTGTGTGTGTGTGTGTGTGTGTGTGTGTGTGTGTGTTTTGCGATGCCCAGCATGACCCTGGCATAGGAAGTCTTTTATTAACTAGGCCCCTGCTGACTGGGCATCTGGACAAAGCAGATGGTTCCTGTAGAATTATCTTTTACACACACACACACACATACACACACCACTGGAGAGAGAGAGAGTGTGTGTGTGTGAGAGAGAGAGAGAGAGAGAGACAGAGAGACAGAGAGATAGAGTGGAAGGACAGACAGATATCAGAGAGTGAGTGGGATGCATGGAGACTGATTGAAAGAAGAAGAGAAAGTGATGACCTTTAGGCTCTGATAGGCTCTGTGTGTGCTTTTGCTTTTTCCTCTTACAGACAACAGCTAATCAGAAAGCTGCTACAGTGTGTGTGTGTGTGTGTGTGTGTGTGTGTGTGTGTGGCTTCACCTTATCAGAGACGGTGTCGTCCTGCTCTCTCCTGTGTCTGCTGATGCGTTTCGGTACGCTCACTTCATACGAAGAGAACTGGGATGTCTGAGAAGCCGAACCTGCAAATATACAAAAAACACACCAAAAAAAAACTCTATACACACAATTATGTAAGGAGTACAACACTTGGGACGGGTGCAGTTATAGGAAAATAATCAGCGACAGGGTGGTGTGAGAAGGCTCATGAGTCAGAGTTACTTTTACCACCATGAAGTTGATTATTTTCCTATAACAAGTGTTTTCTTCCTCTTATACCTCAGCAATTTGCCAATGATAACATAGTGTCATACTTTTTTTTTTTTTTTTTACCCATTTATAGTTACGTTTAAGTTATCACTCTTTGTTGTAGCAGCTGTAAACAGTTGTTCCCTCACCAGCCTCTCTCTTTTCTCTCTCTTGAAGTTGCCCATAAAACGTTAAGTTGAAGCTTCACCTCTGACAGTTACAAAGCGCCGACACTGGAGACTCCTTCCGTAAATGCACTCAGAAAACATCACCGTATCAATGACGATACTTATAAAACAATTTTAAACGTGTTCATGTAATATCCTTTCAATAGTTTCCCAGCAATTGTACTAATTATCACACTTAACCCTGTCTTAGTTTGTTACCCATCACGTACGCACAATCCCTTCCTGACGTGTTTACCCCGGCTGTTTCACATCAGTTCACACGTCCGGCTCTGATGTAACAGGGACGTACGTCACACGCAGTGTTTAAACAGGGATTTCCATCCACTGAGTGGAACCGATGAAGCGGGAAAATCTCTTACTAAATGAACTTGCTGTAATCATGAGGCTACGAGAGCGCTAACATGATCTAAATGACTGAAAATGTTCACAGATACCTATATATATGATTTCAGGCATTAACCAAATGGGGCAAGTTTGCTTTTTTCACCCCAAAACTGCAGACTTGTAGATAATAAAGGAAGTTTATTGTCGAGTGCACGCTACACAACTTACAAAATCGCTGACCCTCTCACACTACAGGATATCGAATCGCAGACGAGTGCACTGAACCCGAAATCCCACTTTCACAGGAAAAATAAACAGGAGCGGTGTCTATCATTTGTATGGAATCAAGAAAAAAAAAATACAAGAAAAACGTTGAGGAAATATTGGTTAGGGAGACGCAGGTAGCGAGGATTTTCTGTTCTGCAAAGAGAACTGGAGGTGTCCTTAAAACAAAAGTAGTTATTTTTATACTTTACATTGTGTTTGTTTTTATTTTTGCTCCTCCTAACGACCATTTGGGTATGTCATACCACATAATTTCTCATAGAAACCATATTATTGCGAATACAAGTAGATGATAAACTGGATTCAGGGATCTGCTGCGCGTGACAGCAGATGAATCTGATTTCCCCTCGGATTCTCAGTGGCTGTTTCTCAACGAGAGTCAACGTTCTTGCTCCTAGTTGAAGAGGGGCTCACGCTACGTGATTTATCACCAAGAAAATCAAACATAATTGAAAATATCAGAGAGGCCCAGAATTAGTCGGGGGAAAAAAACAGTTACGTGTAAAATCGTGTAAAAGTGGATTTTTAACAGCTAACAAAAAAAGTCTTATTAATGATTTATATATGCGCACCATTATAACAGAGGTCCTAGAAAAATGTGTGCCCAGGGTTTGAATTTTCACAGCATGATTAAAAAATATTCAACCACCCACTTATAAAAAGTTCATTATGTTGACAGCCTTTGGAAACTGATCTAGATCAAATATCAGATTGTGTAGCCTATAAATTTTCCCAGTTCTGATTTTTCCTGATTATGTGAAAACTCTAATGGGGTCTTCTTAGTGGACTGAAAGCATTTTTCTTTGTAAGGGTGGTGGAGGGGCTCAGACTTTTGCACCGTACTGTAAGTGCTGCATCACTCTGTGCATCGCCGTGGGAAAATGATGACCCTTTATTTACTCGAGACTGGGGTGGGAAGCTTTAATGTTATGGTCTGGGTTACATAGGCTTTCCCTCATTCCCAAAGCGGAACGATATCCGACATCCGACATCACATTTCCCACCAGCGTAATAAAAAAGTCTGCAACTGATCTGACAGACTTCTGCCGACCACATCATTCTTTTTAAGCAGCTAAAGATATATCACACACACACAGCCTCAATACAATCTAAACAGACAGGTTACAAGAAAAGAATTTTTAAGTCTTATTAACTTAAAAATAAGAGAACGAGTGGTTACAAGCCTAGCTGTTATGACGCAAGCGATAACAGGAACGATGTTTCACGAAGGCTCCACAAAATTAAATGTAACTATAAACGGACAAAAAGTACATGTGTCGTGTCGTTTCGTTCATTAATTAATACGCCACGCCACGTCACACCCCCATCCCAATCTAAACAAACCTGATAGTTGCTTAACGAACTACGTAAATATGGAGAACGAAGAAGTTAAAGGTGCAATAGTCGATTTCTTTTATACCTTACTTGTACAAATAACTTGGAAGATATGTAGAACACGATAATAATGTTTTTAATATTTTTAGTTTTTGTGTTTGGATGCACCTCCTGTCAGTCATTTTATAGACACTCTACTCTACAGGCCACCGAAGATCCTGAGGGCGGAGCTTCATGAACGTGGGCGGGAATCATTCAATAGTCGAACTCATCTAACTATCAGAGACCTAATCGTGAACAAAAAGGACTAATCTTACCTAATGCACCTTTAACAAAAACCTTTTGTTTTCAACTGTGCAGGGTTTCTCTCTGCCGTTTTCACCCACTCCTGTAGACGATATCCTGGAAGACGAGATGCCGCTGTAGAGCAAGACACACCCCTGGGGGCGGGACAAATACACCCTAGAGAGCATTTAATTGGACGAACACAAGACTAGTACAGGACGAGTCGTGAAAAAATGTTTCACTGTTTTCCTCGAAGTGTCGGATGATAAAATTAAAATGAGATTTTCTACAAAAACTCCCCAAAATTGTCACCAATCAATCTACCAAGATCACCAAATTTTGGAGACGAGAAATGAAATTATTCTAATTTTTTTTTTAAGGAAAGTGAAACAAATAAGAAATAAAGGTGTGCCAGAAATAAACTTGTGCCAGGACAGCTTAAGAAAGATGTTTAGGACTGTACCTGAACTAGGACATGTAAATAAAATGATTAGAACTCGCCTTCAACTTGCTTTACTATTAGTCTTAATGAAAATACTAAACACTACAGCTACCTGGTTGTGTCTGCTTACCTCCAGTGCTGTCGAAAAGTACAAACAGCACACAAATGATCTGGAAGTGAGAGGATGAAACCACAGCCATGGCTTAGAAACACACTTTTTGACAGTCCGGTTGTGTTTCAGGTCTTTCTCCAGCCTTCAGAGATCAACACTCCTCTTCCACAGAACACTCCTGAAAAGGGGAAGAAAGCTGGAAACTACCAGCTCATTTTCTCTCAGTTTGCCTGTGTGTACAGTTACTTGTTCAACAGACACAAGTTCCACTGTACAAATGAACGTTTTTCAAAGTAATCCGCTCATCAATGGCGCAGTTGTTGCGCTTAAATCCGACAGAAATAACCGCTTGAGTCACAGATCCTCTACACCAATTTCCGAGGTAGCCCTACTACACAGGGCCGGACTGCGCATGCGCAAACAACCCCGTCTGCTCACCAGCTCCAATTCCGATAATCCCCGCCTCCCGCGCTGCTGCGATTGGCTGATAGGAAGTGCAGAAATGTTCTGATTGGACAGTTCGTGTCACCGTAGAAACCACAGAAAGCTGCTGTAGCTGTTGTAGGTGCAGTTAAAGGTGCAGTTTTCATTCCTTACTTGTACAAACAACCTGAAAAAAAATATGTAGAACATGATTTTAAAAATAATGATGTAAGCCATGATTTCAGGACTAAATTAATATGTGGCTGAGTAAACCGATTTGGAAAACTAATTTCCGGCCCGGAAATCCGGAGCTTGTTTGTGTTGGGATGGACCACGTAGATCCTAGGGGCGGAGCTTTGTGAATGTGGGTGGGAATGGGGGAGGGATTGGGCTCAAAGAGTTTTTAAAAAATCATTCAAATGTCCAGCCCAAGTATTTCACCATTATAGAGCTAATCTTGGAAACAAAATGACTAATCGCACCTTTAAAGTTATATAAGTTCTATAGAGTTATATTGATAATGGTGTACTAAGTGTCCTAAAAAAAAATGGCCTAGGAACATTTCTACACCTTTACCCTGAAACTTTATTTAACAGCAAACAAACCTGACAAAATACACCATAACAATTAAACGTGTTTGTTCATTGCATATAAGCTAAATGAGTCAGTTAGCTTAGTTCAGAATCCATTGCTAAATGCTAGTATGTGGTGTTCAAATTGGGAAAATAAACCACTGATGGACTATGACCAGAGTTAGGTGCCTTGAATTGAGTAACAAAACACTCCGGGATGTGCTGTTATAGGAAAATAATCATTGACACAGTGGTCTGATGAAGCGTAGTTATGGTTACTACATTAAAGTTCTTATAACAGCACATTCTGAAGTGTTTTATTGTCTTAATACCACAGAAAATTTCCCAACAATTACATTTATTTATATACATCAAGTTACGTTTATTGCAAGACAAGTGAGCTCCTGTTCTCAATCATGTCTTTCCCTTACCAGATACTGAAAAAGAAATCAGCTTGTCATGTTACGGGGAAACCGCAAAGTATAAGCTCCACTGTCCTGAAGACTTTCCTCTGCTGGAAAACTTACAGCTTTACCTCAGCATTGATACTGGAGACTCCTTCCATAAGTGATAAATAAACACCTATTTACAGACAGCTTCACCATATCAATGATTATATAAGAATTGAGAATTCAGCAAGGCTGTGGTAGAATTAAGTTTGTGGACACCTGGCTATTCTGCGAAGTCTTTCCACTAGATGTTGGAGTGTGGCTGTGGGGATTTGTGTTCATTCAGCTACAAGAGCATTAGTGAGGTCAGGCAGTGATGTTACAGTAGGTGAGGAGGTCTGGGGTTCAGTAGGTGTTCCAGTTCATTCCAAAGGTGTTCAGTGGGGTTCAGGTCAGGGCTCTGTGCAGGACACTCGAGTTCTTCACCTCCAAACTTCACACACCATGTCTTTATGGAGCTCGTTTTGTGCACAGGGGCATCGTCACGCTGGAGCAGGTTTGAGTTCCAGTGAAGGGAAATCGTAATGCTACAGCATACAAAGACATTCTATACAATTATGTGCTTTAAACTTTGTGGATACAGTTTGTGGAGGAATCACATACGGGTGTGACGGTCAGGTGTCCACATACTTTCGGTCATATTGTGTATATATAGATAATAATACATTATGTAACACAGTTTTACTGCCTAGGAAATTACTCTATATCTCTACACCTTTACCTTCAAAATTAAAAAAATATACACGATTATAAACAATTTGTGAATGTCACCACTGAGCATAGATTTTTTTAATATGAAAAGATAATTCATTAACATACTTTGATCACATTTCCATGATGTCTCTGTTGTGACCTCTATATAATAACACAAAAATGAAAAAATGGAAGTGGATGAAGTACAATTTCTACATTGTTAGTGCACAAAAATGAAGTCTCCTAAGTGACCTTTAACCCAATTAACATATTAATTTATCTTCTAATTTATCTCACAATACCATTCTATAGCAAGAGGAATATATATAAATATATAAATAAATAAATATATAAGCAAAAATATATAATATATATTTATTATATATATAAATATATACAATAAATATATAAGCATTCAAGTTTTTTTTATGACGTTGTTCGTTTATAATTCAGATGAATAATTTTACCCCGGTCCCTTACGTTTCAGCGAAACACCGCAGAAGTCCCCTTCCTTCCTGTAAAGCAGCACCACTCAATACTGCTGTGCTTATATTGTAAGTACCGTATAAATATTATTAAATATGATAACTTTTTCTATTTTAATACACAGAAATGTATAGATTTATGATGATACACTGACTACAAAGCTCCCACTTTTCCCAGTTAACTGTTTAGACGTTAGTTTTAGCTACTGCTAATGTTTTGCTAGTTAGCACTAGCTTCTTCCTTTTGTAGTCCATTTGAATGAACTACAAGTTCCATAGAGCATCACTGGGGACCAATCAGAGGTGGCGGTGGGAATAGAAACCATACCTGGCTAGTTAATTAAGGATTGATTGATTGATTGATTGATTGATTAATTAAAAACACAAGTGACTGAAGTGAAGGGGGGATTGTATGACGTCATCTACTGACTTTGTTTCAGTCTCCAGTGAACCTCCAGTAAGCAGTATGGACTCTGTGGATGAAGATGTGGAGGAAAAGGTGGAGAAGATGCTGAACGGTGAAGGGCTGGAGGTTCTGGACTTTGACTCCAGGCCTGATCATGTGCAGGCTGTAACCCTGAGAAAAAACGTGTGCTACATAGTGAGCGCTGTCATCTTCAACGCTGAGGTGAGGATCATTAACATGTACACATGCAACACTTAAGATTATAAATACGTATCACACTGCAGTGACAGTGACTCTGTGTGTGTGTGTGTGTGTGTGATAGGGCAAGGTGCTGATGGTGCAGGAAGCGAAGAGGGAGTGTTACGGTCGCTGGTACCTCCCCGCAGGCCGCATGGAGGCGGGCGAGAGCATCCACGAAGCTCTGCGCAGGGAGGTAAAAGAGGAGGCGGGGTTTGAGTGTGAGCCAATCACCATGCTGCTGGTGCAGGAACGGGGCAGGAAGTGGATCCGCTTCGCCTTCCTCGCCGAGGTCACAGGTCAGCGCTCATGGCTTCGTAATAACGCCTATCAGTCTGGCAGCTAAAATAATCAGTGGTAGCGGTAAGTTCTGCCTCCGCTTTGGATAAAAGCGTCTACGCTAAATGATTAATCATTAATAGGATTTATAAGTGGGACTGTTAAAAAGCTACAAAGCTCCTGTAAATTATTTAACGCAGTTATTTCTTCTCCACAGACCCAGGCCATGACTGCAGCTTTTATAACAAAAGATTGTATAGTAAAAACTAGAACAAGAATAAATATCTTATCATACATAGAATTTTTTCTCCACTTCCATGGAAAATATAAACGGAGTTCAGCATTTCAGTGAGGCAGTGCCTGAACATGGTGTAATAGTAACGCTTCCTCTCCTCGTCCACTAGGGGGCAGCATGAAGACGCCGTCTGAGGCCGACTCGGAGTCGTTGCAGGCTCAGTGGTGGGATCGAGAGGCTCCTCTTCCTCTGCGCAGCTGGGACATTGCGTGTCTTATCGAAGCTGGGCTGAGATATCGTCAGAAGCCTTGGTTCCCGGTTTGTCACCCTGTGAACTTGCCTTGCTCTGTGGTGTGTCAGAGACTGCTCCTCATCTTCAGCTGCAAGGAGCGAATGTGGCTGCTTCTCGCTAAACACGCAGCCAATCCTGAGACGCACACTCGCCTTCCTGTGGCCGTCTCACAGGAAGGGTATTCGGTCACATGGGCGGGGAGCAGACTCGTCCAGGAGTGCATGCGGGCGATGAGTCACGTGCTGCACGTCAACACGCATGGGATTCTGGGAGTGCAGCACGATGGCAGAGTCCTGGGCCAATCAGACGGGATCTGTTTCAATACGCTCGTGACTCTGGAGCATTCAGAAGAGGGGGTGGAGCTTAGCAGCCCGCCGCTTTTGGACAGCGAGAGGTACACGTGGCGCGAAGTGACCAATCAGAGCCTGAAAGGCAAGATCCTGAGGAGGATAAAAGACAGATCACTCCTGCCCATGCACATTCTCTAATGATTGGCTTTGACTAATTAACTACAACAGATTTAAGCTAATGATCGGTTTGCGCTGCTTTCTGACACACTGCAGGGCGTCTCTACAGTGATCTGCATGCTTCAGCTGTCGCAGTGCGACGGTGTGCGAAATGTGCCATTACTTTCTCACGTCTATGCCTTTGGATGCCAAAGCACTGCGATGCAGGATTATCTCATTTACTCTACTAACTTTTTATTAACGCTTAAAGACAGGGTTCTGTATCTGTAATT
Source organism: Pangasius krempfi (assembly GCA_037576825.1). Classification (NCBI taxonomy): domain Eukaryota; kingdom Metazoa; phylum Chordata; class Actinopteri; order Siluriformes; family Pangasiidae; genus Pangasius; species Pangasius krempfi. Next base: position 25,417,912 of record CM074981.1, on the reverse strand, counting down.
GTGACACAGCGTTCAAAAGTTTGCATAGAAGTGTAGCGAGCCAATCAGAGTGCAGCGTTTAAGATCCTGAACATCGCAGCCAGAAAAGCGTACAAAATACATCACACTCTGTGCCCTGTGGGCGGAGCATCTGAGGCTGAGACAAGTTTTCTCCTCAAGACGTCTTTTTTATTTAGAGAATGTTTTCACTTCAAGTGTACCAAAGTATATACATCGTAATACCTTTATTGTCTGGTTTGTGTTTTAAATGTGAATTAGAAAATCCCAGGAGTTTCTGAAATACTTAAATAATACTGTTTGATGTGACCTGAAGCTCTTGACCTGTATTATTTTATGAACAGTTCTATTCAACGGTAATCATGCATGCTACAGATGCTTTGGATTAAAAATGCTTAGCGTTTGCCTTGAAGCGCTATGATGCATGGTGAGGAAAATTGTACGAAGTATCAGGCATGATATACACTTCTGTTTTGTAATAAATCAGTTTACTGATACAGCAAGAGTGTCATGATTTTCATCTTTACATCATCCATGTTTACACAGATCAGACTGTTTCATGTATACAAGTCCAGTCCTTCAGCAACAAGCACTGAATTCATCAAGGCACAGAACTCACACACACGATGCTGTGTCTGAGCCATGTGTTAAGCGATACACACTCTGAGAACATCTTAACTACCATCACAGTGATAAGGACTGTGACTCGGTAGGAAAAAGAACGCAGAGGAAAAGAGAAATCAGATGACGAAAACATGACCTGAAACATCCGCAGACCCTTATTGTTTGGTTCAGCAATTAAAACAAATAGTCATAAATGTCCACATGTACCACAAGTACCACACTTAATAAAGATGATAGAAGTCTTTTTCCATACTTATTTCAAAGCCTGTAATATTATTATTATAATATAAATAATGATGTAAGACTAATGTGCAGAAAAAGTTCGAGTCTCCTAAACACGTCACTGTGATACGATCATTTTAAACATGAAGTGCGCATTAAAAGAGATAACTCACTATGTGAAACTCGATGAGACGAACAGAGTAGGAAAGGTGAAATGAGAGATGTGCGATGGCTCAGGATCCTCCAAACTCAGGTTAATCATCAGATTGTGCTGCTTGGTCTCGAGACAAATCGAGACTTTTTTAGGATTCTCAATCCGCAGTGAAATTTAACTCCAACTTGGATAAGGTTTGGACCGAGCACAGAAATCTCACGCTAAGGCCAAAGCTGTAAAATCAGATTTGTGTTATGTTTCCCCCTTACCTCAAACGTAGCTCGCTGACTGACCAGACATTTAACAATAATCAGCTATACGATATAGTTTAATATTCAATGTGCAAAATTTGAGCATGAACACTTGAGTTCAATACCGCCGCTACCCGTGCCCGTTTTGTACTCTTTGGGATTAGGCTGCCTGGGTAAGGCAGCACTTTTGGGCAGCCGATTAAGCGTAGGTATTGTCTATTTCATGATGTGCAGATAAAGGTGATCTTCTCTACCACACTAGATTATCGCTCTACTAAAGCTAACTAAGCCGAAAAACCCCTTATTACAGAACAAAAACATCCAGGGGGTGGAGTCAGACCTGATCCAGCTCCTCCTACCTGGGCAGACTCGAACCAAAAGATCCAGGGGGTGGAGTCGGACCTGATCCAGCTCCTCCTACCTGGGAAGACTCGAACCAAAACATCCAGGGGGTGGAGTCAGACCTGATCCAGCTCCTCCTACCTGGGAAGACTCGAACCAAAACATCCAGGGGGTGGAGTCAGACCTGATCCAGCTCCTCCTACCTGGGAAGACTCGAACCAAAACATCCAGGGGGTGGAGTCAGACCTGATCCAGCTCCTCCTACCTGGGAAGACTCGAACCAAAACATCCAGGGGGTGGAGTCAGACCTGATCCAGCTC